>PVPY01001595.1:0-15343 GCA_002982035.1 Fusarium algeriense | reverse complement strand
AAGAATGTAGTGATGGTAGAAGTAGTAGGAATGAATGTAGGCACCAGAGTACATAAGGATCAACTGAAATATCTGGTATTAATACGCATATTAAAAATGCCTCAAGTATATATATAATTGAAAGTTAAATAAAACTATAAAAAAATAGTAATCTATATTATATACAGTATTTTTTTTAATTAATTAAAAGCTATTTCTATTAATACTTTACTTTAAATTATTACTAACTTACAGTTAAGTAAATAGATATCTTAATCTTAGGCCTTGGTTTCTCTCTTTACCTCTTGCACAGTCTGTAGCACCTCTCGGTTGGCACGATCTCTCTCTTCCAGGTTTAGGGCCCCGTATGACTCCCTCACCTGTTTAAAGACCTTATCTTCCCATGTGTCGCCCATGTTCACCTTGCCGGCATCGTCCCAGCAAGCTTGTACGGTGGGACTGACATTTTTGAGCAGTCCTTCTAGACCTCCAGGGCCACCGCCAGCATGGAAACTCTTGAACGGGCCAGCATACGCCCAGCGAGGCCCCATACTAGTCTCAATAATTCTATCGAGCTGTTCAACCGTCACAACGCCCTGGTCCACAAGATGAATTGCCTCGCGAAGCAGCACCCACGCTAACCGACCCGCCACAAAGCCTGTTATCTCCTTCTGGAGGAGGACGGGTTGGCGGCCTCTTCGGCGCCAAAATCCAACCGTAAGGTCGATAACAGATTGCGACGTTTGCGGGGAGGGCACGATCTCTAAGAGCGGTAGGATATGAGGCGGGTTGAAGGGGTGCACAACGACGAGGCGGGATGGGTCGCGCATTTGGACGTTCTGGCGGGAGGCCGGGATCCCAGAGGTGCTGGTCCAGAACAGGGCGTCTGACGGAGCGTGGGACTCGACCTCAGACCAGAGGGCGGACTTGAAGGCGAGGTTCTCGGGACCGCACTCTTGGACTATGGCGCTGTCCTTAACGGCGGCCGGCACTGAGGAAGCCATCTTGACATGTGGGACGCGTATATGGAGGCTTTGTGGGAGGTATGCCGGGAGAGACCTGAGAATGTGAGACTCAAGGTCCGGACGAACGTCCACGATCGTGAGATTAGATGGAGTCTTCAGATACGTGAGGTGCAGGGCAGCAAGAGAGAGGCCGATGGTACCGGCACCGATTATGGTGATCCGTAGATCTTCATCATCTGTGTTATCGCTGATGCTGGTCATTTTGAGCACAAGTAAGAACTTATCTGGCCCTATTATCAAGAAGAGTTGAAAAAGTCTGTGAAGCCGTGGGATGACGCGCCCGGGCGGAGGAGTTATAGCACTTTAAAAGCGATCGACACGCGTAGTCAGGTGACGCGCCTTTTGGATGACATTCTCAACGGACTTGATCCAAACAGGGATAGCCTAAAAATGTAAGAGGCCCTTCTTTTCGAATCTTGAACATGGTTGGTCTTCCTTCTCTCGTCTAGGCCTCTTCCGTGGCTTATTTGTCCCTGCCTTGGCCATGGTCGTTTACCAAACTCGGCAAATATGGAGACGTACGCATCATTTTTCGAACCCGTATCATTATATGATATGGGTCCTCTTTAGCCAATCTGATCGTCGTTCACAATAGATTTATAGTCTTGAATGGGATCATACTACCCAGGTAAATCCTTCTCTAAATGTTGCGTGCTTTAATGCTGATACAGTCTGTTAGACTTGGATACTACATCGGCACTAGTAGGTCCCATTTTTTAGAGCGGCCGACAAAAATACATAGTATAGAAGATAATTAAGGATTTAACTTTCGTATCTTTGCCGAAGCCATTCCGTCCGGTCTGCTTGTTCTTCGTAATGCCGAAGTTGAAGTAGCAGTCTCCCCTCAGGCCCGGGTCGAGTGTGCTGGTTGCAACGTCACATGGAGAAGCCAGCGAATCCATGTCCGATGAGATTGGACCAATATCATGGTGAGAGCCAGCGGGGTGGACATGGGTGGGTTGCAGTGTCGGGAGTTCACTAGATGAACACTCAAAGATGGAAGCATTCACTCGCCCTAAAGGAGCCTAGGCACTTGTCAAATATCACAACCCTGTGCATTCCTTTTTCTAGAGCTCAGCACGGAGGAAAATGATCCCGGGGGTAGCTAACGACTTGCCAGACTTTAAAATAATACTCGTTGACTCTGGAGGACTCCCATGAATTGCGACGTGGAGTTCCCAGAACAAGACCCAGAGGACTGAGCCCAGAACGGGGGCTGAGGAATACGACCCAAAACAGTGGCCAAATTCCCGCCGCTGATAGAACCCTGCTGTGGCAGAGCAATAGTATTTCCATCATTTTATTTCTTAGTGTTGATTTCCCCGAGCCTCCATCCACTGCCTACGTCCTTTCCCAAACAGGTCGCTCACAATGGCAACTGACCTTCATGTAACGCTAATAGGATTCAACATCTCTGTCCGCTTCACCTGTTCATTTGATCTAAGGCATTACAAGTCTGTATTTTCAATCTTGAAACTGTATCTGAAAACGTCGTGTAGAGAACGTCCAAAGGGCGCCGCAATGTCCCACCATACCGCTACTGCCTGTGCGAAGCTTTCTTCCCTTAGTCTTTCCAGCCGTCTGTCTTCATATTTCCACACTTGTGCGTTTATCAAAACGGCTTAAAAGATCCGCTACCAATACGCGCGTGTTGATCTTCGAACGTGCATCACTATTGTCATTGCCCACCAATCTCTTAAGTTCTTCTATCAAGTTTCCAAGGAATTTGGGAGCGGATGTTGCTAACTGTGTAATGAAATCTCCCTCCGAGAGCCCAAGTTCCTTTAGCAAGTCTTTTAATAGAGAAGGATTCGACTCTAGTAGAGCAGTACCTATATTGTCTGGCGTGGCGGTAAGTGTTGCAAATATACTTCTAAGCTGAGAGTTGGGCGATTGCATTAGCTCTGCAATGTCCTTTTTACAGAGAGAAGTTTTTATCGCCAATTCGTAGAGCGAAAAATTGGCCGATATCATCGGGGTAATATTGTTCGCCCCTTCCAGGAAGAAAAGTGCTGTCGTTAAACCTCGAAGAAGGGACAGAGCCGGTATCACTGGAGCTGCATCGAACTTTTCTTCTGCAAGCCCTAGTCTCGAAATCAATGGATCCGAGAATTTCATAGTATCGTCGAAGAGATATCCGGTGATGCCGAGGTTTCCTAGGAGCTCTTTGATTGATAGCTTCGCTATAGTCATCGTAAACTGTCCCCTCTCGAGCTCCAATTTGTTTGAAAATTCTCGAATCGATAATCCCGACACCCCTTCGAGAAGTGCGCGAGACTGCTTACCCGGTGGGGCGAGTGTCTGGAAAAGTTCTTCAAGCGACACCCCGGTAACAGCGCCAAGTAAGCGTCCGTCATCAGAGAGCGCCTCATTCGGCAACCCCCTTAAAGCTTTACTGAACTGTTCTACCACAAGCCCGGGTTTTGGGAGTCCTTCAACCGACAACTCTGTTAGAGTTTTAATGAGCTCTTCTTCCTTGCGGCTGGGTCTCTTGGACATTTGTTGTCTCAGAAACTCCTCTAGAGCCTCATAGAATCTTTCTTCTTGGATTCCAAGTACTAACATTTCCCTAGAAGAACCGGAAGGCAATTCCATCAGATCGCTAATGGACTTTCCTCCGAAGAGTCTGGGTATCTGCAGTAATCCCAGAAGCAAAAAGAGAGACGAATTTCTAATCTTGTCTTCACCCGGTGGTTGACCGAAGTTCTCGGGAAAATTTATTGCTCTTTCTTCACAGCCTGTGTCATAGGAGCTCTTCACGGCATCCGCAAATGTGTCGTCGGTCAGAACATCAAGTCCCACCGCTGCTAAGCCCTTAGCACAGTCAATAGCTCTGTTAAATGCGTCCCTTGTGCCGGCGGCCTCGGCAAATTTGGGGTTATGGTTGAGAACAGAAGATTGAATGAAGAATGCAGCCTGCATTGCCGGACAGAAATGGGAGACATTTCCTACGACGAAAAGTTAGCGTCGCCATTAAAGTCGTTTATATATAATATTAATTTCTTACCTTGATCTGTAGCAGGGCCTGGTTTGTTCGTGATTTCGTTTAGTTCATAGATTGCTTTAAAACCGAAAGCCTTCATCTTTTTCTCGAAACGTTCGCATAGATTCTTATTAGATATGAGATTCCAATACGCGCCACCCCTAGTCGTCCAGATTACTATAATATTCACCCATGATGCTGTTGGTACGAACACTCACTTTATTATTTTGGTCTCGCATCCTGTGATTCGGCCTCCCGATTCGAGACATGCGGTAACTTGGCCGTCAAGAACGTGCAAGTCCCCAACGGATTTTGCCCTGATGCTATATTCGGCTGTGGTGTGACCCGGGATAACATTGGCAGTCTTTCCCCCATTTGTTATGATACCCGACGCCCTCTCGAACGGCTTTAGATTCTGGCGGAGTGTCGAAATAGAGCCGTATGAGGTTATCGCGGCATCGAGAGCGTTGCCGCCGGCAGGTGGGCCAAATCCAGCGTGTGAAGCGTCTCCCGTAAACTCAACCGTCAATCTTCGCGAGGCGAGGCTCTTTGTAAAGGCGACAGTTCCCAGGTCCTTTTCGGTTGTTAATTTTCCGGGGTGGGCCATCAGACAGGCATTGACGCCGTTATAGGCGCCGGCCTTGAGCAGCTTGATCTTGCCGCCCCCCGATTCTTCCGCCGGAGTACCATAGAGCCTCACGGTGCCTTCAACACCTCTCTTCCTTAGCGCCGCACAGCAGCCTATGAAAGCCGCAATAGATGCAGAGGCGATCAGGTTATGACCGCAGGCATGTGCAGCATTGTTAGATTCGAGGTCTGATCTCACAGCAGCGCCTGATGTTGTAAGGTTGTTTGATTCGATGGCCGAGTATGGCTCCGCAATGGTATTCGTCTCCTTGCGCATGCCAGGGAGGGCGTCATACTCAGCATTATATACGACCGTTCGGGGGGCAGAGGATTGCTTCGTGTCCTCTGTCGCCTTGCAAGTAGAGACCTCGATTAAGAAGCTAGTAGGAGACCATCTGCTTCGGCTGATCGTGTAGCCTGGTTTTGAAGATTCCTTGTTCTGAGACTCGAAGAATTCGCAGATACTATCGTGAGCTTTGAATTCTTTCCACGAAGTCTCCGGATTTTCAAATATCTATCCACGGAGATGTTATTAGCTCCTAGCATACTTCATATAAGATTACGACGGAAATAACCTTCTTATTGATCTCCCATATCTTTTCTTTAAGAGAATCGATGGCTTTATCGATTGCTTTCTGCGACTCGGTAACCATTTCGCTCGGTGCGGGGTGGTTGGTTGGGGGAATTGCTAGCAGCGTGAAGCGAGTCTATTACTATCCACCAGATAGATTAGGCAGAGTAATGGTGCGCGTATAAGTCTAGGGGTAAGTCACGATGGCCTATTGTTTGATGATAGCATCTATATAGTGCAACGAGAGGCCGGCCTCATTACCATTTTGCTGCCCAAAATATGGTAAATAGATGCCTGAATCTTTTAGAGTATCGTCTTCTGAAATTCTACTCTCTAGTCATGCTAACTCCCCCCAATTAAACGCATCTTACTTATCTCTACTAGTTTACATCAGGCTGTCACAATCCAACCGCGGACACCTTGCTGATAAGAACATGTTGGGGCCTCAGCGTCCGTCGATGATGAATGGTAGCACTTTAGCCCTACTACCGAGCACTGGTCGGTAGCTACCAACGTGCCCTACAACGCATGCTGATACAGGCCGACAGGCAGATCAGGGCCTCAACGTCTGTTGATGGTGAGTGGGCACTGGCTATTAACTACCAACGTGTCTCATGTCGTGTGCTGACACAGGCACGCCTCATGTTGTATAGCAAGTCGGGAAGGGGGAAAGCGCTGTCAAGTTGATTGTCTGCAGTTCAGCTTTAGGACGCTGTCGTCAACTCGCATTGTATTCTCGTCCTGTGGTATGGATTCTTGGTGATGAATTGCGTCTTCGAAACTATGACACACGGACGCTCAACCGGCTTGTGTTCTGTTAAGTGAATATCAGTTCATTCAAGCCTTACTTAGGCTGAGATATACCAATAGAGAATAACTACCCGACTCTGGATGGGACAGTGTGAGCTGTGCATGGGTCTACTCAGGCGAACCCTTCTGCGTTCTCTAATGCCGAGTGACTCATACCTGTGTTAGCTGCCTAAAGTTTATGCTTGTGGCTCGCAAATCCTCCGTTTTTTTGACGCATGTTGCCTGTTCAGCTCTTAGTTTGGCGTGCATAATACAAGCCTTTATGCATGGCAGGCCTCAATTCTCTCGACAGCTAGGCTGCGAGTCGCTGATTGGCGCCAATCCTCGCCCCGTGAGAAATTTGCAGCATAAGCACTTACAGGCAATGTTGCTTCATCTTCCCAAGAGTAAATCTCAAGAATCGAAGACAGTTACGTCGCCTAAAGACAGCTCCTGATAATGACTTTTAACTGTGTTTGAGCTCTGTTATGGTGAGTCTTGTTAAGAATTTTTTTGCCTCCTTATAAACATGGCACGGAACATAGGCCACTCTGGGCGGAAGGAGTCAGGGTAAACCGCCTTTCTAATAATCCCGCAATATCTAAACACATTTGTACTTATAGCCTAGGCAGCAGGTTCTACCTGAACTCTGAGTTAATTGTGCTTTTTTTTTTTGATGTGTTGCCTTGATATATCTCCACGAGATATCATAAGCTCAAACTATCAATCAATCAACCTAAACGCATCCAAGGCAACTTACAGATCGATGCCACCTCGGAAATGTCAAATGTACCGCAACTAGCCCTGGGCAAGATTATTTCAGAAGCACTGTTTTGAAGGTGGCAATAAAGTGTACATACGCGAGGCAACAGAAAGTGTCAGTCATGAGATAATAACTGCGGTGCTGGGTGAGGTGGCCAGAGTCCGCAATAAGCAGGACACCCCAATCAATGTCGATTCGTTTCGGCCAATGTCTTCGTTGGCCCGCGGCTGTCGGGAAGCTGGTTTTTGTGTCTTGGACTTCGCATCTGGAAAAAGTCCGACACTTATTTGGTGAGGTTCCTCTTTACTAAGTTGTCATCTTTTCCCCTCGGGTTGTCCAGGCTGGGGACAATAGTGGGATAGAGGTGCCGTTTGCGTTTGAGAGGAAGCTCGCATTGAAGCTGGTAAGTAATCCCGCATGGAGGAGCAGGTACTTTGAGTTTAGAGGTATTGATGCGTACGAGAAAGAATTCCCAACTAATCAAAAGCATGAATTATATTTCGGTTATACTGTCCCGGTGAAATCCTCCATCATACGAAAGAAACATTAACCTTGTAACCAGCATCGTAAGGTCGAGTCTTCTAAGCTGTAGGGAAATGCAGCTCCCCACTTTTAATCCTCATTGTCTTTCCAGATACTTGTAATAAGACGATAATAAGAAAGGCAAAAGCACAGATACCAGCCTGAGTACCAAAACTGACTTTCGCACCTACTGAATGAGCCCAATTAACCTGAAAATAGCTGATAATAAACCCTCCAGCAGCTACAAGGCGTTAGCAGTAGTAGGTAGGACAGTGTAAGTAGGAATACATTAACTTACTTCGAGCAAAGTTGATCCACGCAGATACCTCTCCTGATGCTTCTGGGTAGCTATCGAGGTTGTATGCATTTAGAGCAACAGTAGATACCATTATACCAAAAACATATAGGCCCCAGAAAAGGGCAGTGATCATGAAATGATACCCGTCCTCAAGAGCGAAACCCAGTCCAACTAGACCGGCAAGCATGAACGGTGTACTGAACCAAATTGCACGCAATCTGATCTCAGACTCAAAGTGACCGTTATGCGTCTTTATAAATTGCCGCGCAATTCCATCGTGTAGCCAGTGACCAGCTACCTCGCCCAAAAGAGCACCGACAACCGGCGTAAAATAGAAAAAGCCTATCTGCTTAGGACCAAAGTTGTATAAAGGCGTAAGAAAGATTGACAACGTGGTGTTGATGCCAACAACCCATGCAAAGGTCAGTAGGTAGTAAAGCCAAGACAGAAAGACAGTAGGTTTGATGATAACGCGAAATGGCCGCAAGCAGGCCTGACCAAAGCTGTTACGAAGGTGACGAGACCGATACTGTGCAAAGCCCAACAGATTGGCAACGCGTGAACCTCTGGGTGGTTGATTCTCTGCAGTGATCCGGCGGTCATAGTAGGTCTCCTCCACAAACAGAATGGTAAGGATGAGCGCGAGTGAAGTCTGTCATGGCAAAAGTCAGCTTTGAGCCTAAAGTTGTAAATGCTGTAGTTGTACCTCAACAAAGTAGACCCAGAAGGGAATGGGCCACGAAAGCGTCGCGATCATGAATGCAGCCAGCAATGGTCCCATATAGGGAGAAAGGATAATGAAAGCAGACCATATGTTGATTTTGCGAGCACGCTCGTGGAAAAAGAACATGTCAAAAATAAACATTAGTCCTCCACCTTGAGAGACAGTGCTGAAAAAGCCATTCAAGATGCGAGCAGCCATGAAAGACTCAAAGGTCGTAGCGGCCGCACACCAGGCGGCAGTAGCTGTGGCGAGGACAAGAAAATAGAATAGAACGGGCAGACGACCTGCCCAGGCGGAGAGGGCTACAACAAAGATACCCCCCGCACCAAGCATGAAAACGTTTCCCACTTGCGAGTGGTTGACTGTGTCTTGGCTCATGTTCCAAACCCTAGAAGAGAAAAAAAGTATTAACAGTAGAATCTCCCTTGCAGAAGGGGCTTTACTTACTCTGCCTGCGGGATGAGAGTAACGGCACCGGTAGCGCTGCCATAATCAGGAAGAAAGGCTGCAAAACTGATGATAAAAAGGATCACATGTTTCTTAACAGAACTCCAGTTGAGAGGGTCAAACGGGTCATCAGAAGGCTGTGGAATTAGAACCGTATGGCCATCCTTGGTGGTCTTGAGATTTCCACGGTGTTCAGTGCCAACATTGGCTATGTAACCTTCTGAATCCTTGAACATATTGATATCCGAGGTCAATTCCGTCTCTCCCACTGCTTCATCCCTTGACTGCTCTGGCTTGAGGTAGTCCATGTTGGCGTGAGCTAAACATAAGTGTAATTGACTTGTAGGGTAGCCTGTCACTTAGATCAGACGAAACAAAGGGGCTACTAAATCTGTTCCAATAAATGGACTGTTCAAACTTTAAACCCGATTTTAATAAGAAGAGGTGCAATAGAGGGGGAATCAATGCTTTTATGTTCAGAAACTGCCATAATCTACTCCGGCAGTATGGTAACCGGACCTGATCCCCGGATGCGGGGAAATCCTGGGCAATGCAAGATCCGATCTAAAGAGAAAGCACGGGGCCCCGCGTTTACTCAACCATGGGCTTTCTTGAGTAGGTGCCATAGGTTCCGATAGAAGATCCGGTTTCTCGGAAAAAGCTCCACCTTTTGAAACTTACTAAACCCATAACTTCCGCCTTCCGGTCCAGGTCTTCCGGGTCTTCCGGTCTAGGTCTTCCGGGTCTTCTAGCTCGTCGGGCTCTATAAGATAACCGTCCTATTCTACGTATTCAATACGTCATGCGCAGCCAATTCGTTAAGGGAACTGTCTTTCGGTAATTTATAAGAGTGCATCTTCGCTCCAGTTTCAGCAAACACCACAACATGAAAGACTTTGAGTGCCATGTCCTGTCAAACCGAGTCATCTTTGGTTCCGGCAGCAGCAGAAAACTCCCAGCCGAGATCAAGCGCCTCAATGTTTCCCGATCACTCCTCCTTTGTACGCCTGGGAAAAGCCACCTCGCAGATCAACTGTCTGATATCGTTAAAGCTGCTTCTCTAGATGTAGCTGGCATTTTCCCCCATGCAACAGCACACACGCCGACATCGGTAACTGAACAAGGAACCGCCTTTCTTGACTCTGTGTCTGCCGACTCCGTTGTTTCTATCGGTGGAGGGTCGGTAATTGGACTCGGAAAAGCCATCTCTATTCGTTCAGGAGCACCTCACATCTGCATCCCAACGACTTATTCTGGCTCGGAAATGACTCCTATTCTCGGCGAAACGCAAAATGGCCACAAAACTACTCGATCCGACCCCAAGATCCTGCCTTCCGTGGTTATCTATGATGTAGACTTCGCCTTGACCCTACCGCCCATGATCTGCAGCACCTCTGGAATAAATGCAATCGCCCACGCAATTGAGGCACTCTACGCCCAAAATGCCAACCCCATCACTTCGATCCTTGCTCTAGAGGGCATCAAGTCGTTGGCGGAGGCTCTGCCTCAAATCGTTGAGAACCCCAACTCCAAAGCTCCAAGAGACCAGGCTCTATATGGCGCTTGGCTATGTGGTACAGTCCTAGGCAGCTCATCAATGGGACTTCATCACAAACTTTGCCATGTCCTTGGTGGGTCTTTCGCACTTCCTCATGCTGAAACACACACTATTGTGCTTCCTCATTCCTTGTCATATAATGCACCCTTTATTCCCGAACAGATGGCCAAACTAGCTGCCGTTCTCCCTGGAAGCAATGGAGATGCGTTAAACGGATTAGAGTTGTTATTGGGAAAGCTGCCAGTGCCCCGCGGATTAAAGGAGTTGGGGATGAAGGAAAGTGATATTGATAGAGCAGCTCAGATTGCCACAAGTAACCAATACCCCAACCCGCGAACTTTGGAGTTGAAATGGGTTTCCGAACTAATTCGACGAGCTTGGGCTGGGGAGCCTGGAAAGGCAAATCTAATATAGGAAGTTTTAAATAATTAAAGAATAATTATTCTATCCTAGAGGACAACTCTTTTTCTGTCACCCAATTCTCCTTACAGTAGGTTGCTGAGAACTGTCTCTGAATACTAAAACAGGTAAAAATGTGCTTAAGCCAGATCTACAGGTAGTAAAATTTACCCTGGCGCCGACATGGAACGTGACCGAGGGCATTGTCCAAAGAATTGCTAGTATCAAATGCATCTAGATTCATAAACAAGCCCCTGTCACAGGCCTCTATTCCATAACAAGGTTGTGCAATCAGGTAAAGAAACCTGAGTTTGTAAGTAGACTGAGCAGACATATTAATGTCGCTAGTCTGAACCCGAGTAAAGAAAAGACGCGGCAAGTTGAACAGCCTGGATACAGAGCCAACCCAGACGGAAAGACAGACTCGAGTAAAGAGGAGACAGATTTTTTATTGTGAGACGTGCTATGTTACTCCGAAGTCTGTTAGACATGTGCCTTGGATTGAGATAAGGATATTGGGGTGGATGAGATGCTTCTTATGGCCCTGTTTTCATTGCTTATCGTGTTGCTAAAAGTTCAGGTAATCTACGATATTTCTAGTAACACATGTATAACTCAATAAATCCATAGTCTAGTTGCCCTTTAAGGAGTGAATTTATTTCGTATTTAATTGATCACGTTTGCCTCCCAGCACTATTTTAGCTGTCTTCTCAAGTAGCATCAAAGCCAGCCTTAGAATAAACGGAACGACCGCCACCAAGCGCAGCGTGTTTCATTAACAGCGTTTGGAACGATCCTGGTGCTGTCTTCACGGATGCTGACAAGGTTCTGGTTGACACCCCAGCGAGGAAACTTATGGGTAGATCTGCCATCCTCAGGAACGCCGTCCACAACAAAGCTGGTAAACGCCGTCTGAAGGATATCTTGTGCAACAGGCTTGAAAGCAGGGCCCTGAGGATCGTTGAAGGTATACTTGAGATCTTGAGTATGTAGCCCTGGAGCAACACTGAACTGATCTGTTGACACGTTAGATTTGGTCTGCTGGCTTTGGATACACGGGACTTACAAGCATAGCTTTCACCCTTCTTTATCTTATTGAGGCCCAGAAAGTTGCAGTCAATCACCGCTTCTCCCCACAAAGCCATCTGCCTAGAGCCTTGGTCTGTGTAACCCAGCTCGCCACCGAACCGAGGCGGATAGAGCTCGTTGGCCAAGTATTCCTGTTCGGCCTTTGAAAAGCCAGGGATAGAGCGTTGTATCCTGGGAATAAAGTCCGCGTCTTCCATATGGTCAACGTCAAAGAAAAAAGCTCCCTCAAAAGCATTATAGGCTGTCAGGACTTTGACCGACTTATCGAAGCGGCCGGCCTTGAACAAAGCATAAGGGTGGGCCGGGATCACTTTATGGTCTATGACGGGGGCGTAGATGTATGTGGTCGCCGATGCAGCACCAATCTGACGAGCATTCGCTACAATGACCGCTTCAGAGCTGGCCTTACGGGCTTCCGCCGGGCTTCCGCAAGGCTCGTTACATTCCAAGCTTTAAGGAAGTCAGAGTAGGCTGAGTCTGGGGCTTGAAAGGTTGGGATGAAAGCGGGCGACTGAGTGATGACTTGTGCAAAGGGCGCTTTGCTACCCTTTTGGCCCTGGTTGAGCATCTCAAGTATGAGGGAACCTCCGCCTGCAGACTCGCCCATAACGGTGACTTTATCGCGGGAACCGCCAAATAAGTGGATGTTGTCCTGAACCCACTTGAGGGCGAGACGTTGGTCGAGGAGCCCGGCATTAAGATCGCCATCCTTCTCAACATCCGGCCCTGAAAGAAAGCCAAGAGCGCCGACTCGGTAATTGAGCGCAACAAAGATGATACCTTTGTCTGCAAATTTCTGGCCATGCCTTAGGAGACCACTGGGCTCGAAGCCAGGACTAGGCCATCCATTTTTCGAGCCCAAGATATAACCGCCACCACATATCTGTTTCATCATCAGTCAGTCAAAGTCATTGAATGACAGGGCGTTTTCCCTTTACCCAAACAAGAACTGGGGCATCACAAGCCTTGTTGAACTTCTTCGCTGAATCGAATACCTTTCGAGGAACATGCACATCAAGAAAAAGACAATCCTCTGTGGTTGGAGGTGGAGGAGGGCTCCCGGTGGAAGGCGTAAAGTTCTTGATATCAGCCTCCCATGACTCGAAGCTAAACTCTTTACCGTTGGAGTAAAGGCTGATAGGTTTGGCAGCCTTTGCCTGCCAAAGAGGGATTCCTTGAGGACAAACCCTCACCTCTGCTCCGGTCTGGACCTCATCGCGGTTCAACACAGGAGCGACAGGGGCGCGGAACCTGAGATTGCCGACCGGAGGTTGGGCATACCGGATATTAGAGAACTTGTAGGCATCGGTTGCTTCGTTATATGAAAGTGCACGATGACGTTCCTGATTAAAATTAGTTGGAGGCTGCAAAGTGGTTCACAGAAATAAATACTCACATAGCCTAGATCCACAACGGGAAGACTTGGGGGTTTAGGTGTTGCGAGAGCGGTTTCTGTTGCCAAAAGGAGCAAGAAAGAAACTAAAGATTGAAACAGCATAATATTTAATGAATAGATTCCTTGGAAAATTGATAATGTTGGTGGTTTTGAGGGTATAACGGTAAGAAGTCCCGTATGCTTTATACCTCTCAATCATTCACACCTCTTCCATACCAGCGTAGCTCTTGTTAAACATAGAGACATAAACATAAGCCAATCTATTCCTAAAACGGTAGTGTATTACTGAATCTGGCGAAGATGTCAGACGTGAGGCTGTGCAACCTGAGTCAGATCTATGAAAAGGCGGGGATGACGGTTGCGAGCTCTTGAAGTGATCTTTTCAAAAACATTCAATAGGTTAAAGATAAGTTCAGTCTGCATAAGTCGGCGCATATCTTGAAAATGTTACACCGACACCGCAGATGAATTAAGTGTATGTTCTCCCGAAGTGGCATTACCGTTAAATTTACAAGCCATACTAAGTTTCGTAGTCTAGAGCAGCAACCAAACCTCATAAAGGAAACTCTTGAGCATAAAGATGGGTTCTTGCACGCGAAACCTATTATTTATCAACAAAAATTCACGTTCAACCTTCCTCAGCCGCTCTCAAGACGGAGAGCATGCCTTCATCCTCAGCCATGCCCAGAGACACCGACGTATTGGCTCTTCATCCCGTCAGACCTGGCCACGGCATACTTCACAGTTTGCCTTAAAAAAACAAGAAAATACAACGACGAACGAAAATAGCGATCCTGCGCCCATATCCCGAGCCATTAGCCCATCGAACAATAGCTCAGATCCCTTTCATAGCACTATAGTGGCAATAGACGCTGGAAACCATGCCATGCTACACTTCACGTTTGGCCAGGGTGCAAAGCTCACATTTCTGGCCGAAGCATTTGCGCCCTCCACTTTGGTTCGGTTGCATACCCAGATGAGGCATGAGTTGGCCATTAACCAAAGACTAAAGCGATGCGTCGAGGATGAGGCGCTGATGTACTCGACCCTTGCCTATGGCTCCTGTTGTCAGGGTTGGATGGGTGGTATAGTTGAGAAGAAGCGTTCTCCTCAATATTTCATGCAAAAAGCCCTGAAAGCCGTACAGAGGCGTCTAGAAGATACCCGACAACCCCAAATTGACAACTGGCTCGTTCTATCTATGTACGGCCTCGCAATCACCGAGTTCTGGGCTGATACACCATCCTTATGGAAACGATGTCCTGAGATGTTCGCAGCTTTGATGAGTACCCCTAAGAGCGAAATTTCAGCTTCTCGGGTTCATCTCAATGCTTTAATACGCGTCGTTGACAACGCCGGTGGCTGGAACCAGTTTGATCAATATGTGCTCGAAAGCACCATTCTACTCGACAAGTTTCTGGCTCTAACTGAGTTTAAATCGCCTCTTCTGCCATTAACGTGGGACCCCATCACCATCAGCCCTGGTCATGTCGAAAGCACTGTAGCCAACTGTCTCGGACAAGACTTACTGGCTAAGACTGCTTCGCTGGATCTATACATATTACTGCAAGATATCATCAACTATATGAACTACGCAGTTCACTACTGGTCTTGCACAGAGAGACAAGAAAATATCGAGACGAATCTATTCCTAAAGTTCCAAGCTCTGATATATCGCCTACTAAATCTCCAAGACCTCGTCAAACTTGATAATTGCATCCGTCTTACTACATTGATATTTCAACTTAGTGTAATCCAGTACCACGGTCCCCAGGTCGCTGCTAGGACTCTCATCCCCCGACTCCGTCAAGCCCTCGTCGAAGCGCGTTTTTGGGAAGAACAGGTTGGAAAGGATTTACAATTTTGGTGCCTGTATACAGGAGCTATGGCGGCTGAGGCATCTCCAGATAAGGATTGGTTCATAAGCATGATCAAATGGTTCTGTTTGCCGCCTGTCAATGGCTATCAAGCTGGAGAGAGATTAGCTCGCTACCTGTTTCTGCTGGACAGACAGGGGGAGCAGCTGTTTAGGTTGGTAAAGATACTTAATTCTTAAAATACTAACTTTAGAGAAGTCTATTAGCCTGAACTCTTTTAAGCCTTTAATATTTTAGTATTAAGGTAAATTAAAGTAATTTTCTTATTTATATAATTAATATTAATATATAATTTA
>PVPY01001594.1:0-15954 GCA_002982035.1 Fusarium algeriense | reverse complement strand
AACAGACCCCTGAGGCCTGTAATATGCTAGTTAAAGTCAAAGTGAGCGACCCCGCAATGTGTTGCCGCAAAACTTTGGCCCCTGAACGGAGACCTGCACCGAGGCCTCTGATAGGACAGAGCTTTGGGAAACACCAATAGGGACGCTGGGTCATCCCGTTCCTTGGCCGGTGGATTAGGTATGAAGGAGCGGGCGTCGCAGGCATCGCAGGCCATGTGTCAAAAGACAGGCATGTGACATTTGCTCAAAATCGAGACTGTGCCCTTTTTATCCTCTAACCCCAAAAGACATTAACAGGCCAGAAGAAGAATATGTCTGCAGAGCTTTTTTCGAGGGTCGTTCTAGACTACCAATCGTGTAGGGTCACGTTTCAATCCTCCAACTTCCAATCGACAATCCTTACCCAACAAGTTATATAGCTTTGGGCAAGAGGCGACTCTCTGGTTTTACGCTAGGGGAAGCGTACTGATTGCCTCATTAATATGTTCCGCCAGTCCTTTTTCCCAATGCATCTACTTGCCGTTCAGCCACCGGATGCATCCTACGAATCAAAGGCGACGGAGTCTAGTCTGTGAATCATTATCCATTGGAGCTTCTCCAGGCAAGGCCCACTTACTATCCAATCGCTCTTGGCTCTTTACTGTGGGCCTGCCCAATAACAGCCTCGTTGAACCCTGGAGCAACCAACCGCCATTGCCCGCTTCCTCGTCTCAACTCTCATTTTGCTCCTTTATACGTGTCAAGTACCTACAATTGACCTTCGCTTGTCGCCAACGCTGGGTCCGCGGAGATAACCTCCATCGTTTCGTAACTAGGTAGCTCGCTTCAGGCGCCATTCGCATTCGAATTTGCGTGTCACTACTCTTGGGAAGTTTCACTTGATTTTCTTTATGCCGGCTTCCGCTTACAGCTCATATTGAGCTCTCTGCTTATGCCTCCCATCCCTCGTATTCAATTGATCGAGATTAGATTGTGGTATGCGGCGTGGTGCGGATAGATAGTAGGGTTTCAGGACACAGTACCCTGTTATACTCTGTGCATTACAGCGCTTGACATCACCTCTCCTACTTTGACGTCGTATACCTGCATGACCTGTTCCCCAGCCAGGAAGATCGTCCGGCATGTCTTGGCCGTCTGGCTCTTCGGCCCCGATGGCCTACTCTCGTCACTAAATAGTGAGTGACACTCATACTCAAGGCAATTATCCGCCCAATCTCCTCCGGCCGATCTCCCCTCCCTGCCCTCCCCCCAAGCTCCTCTAATTAACGTTCTTTTCAAAATGGCAAGTGGCTTGCTGGTCACGCCACAATCGTCACTTTGCCATTGCTTCTTTCCTTCTTATTTCCATCACGATCGTCCAGAGTCTCCTTCGCTTCTTCCCCTTTTTCAAGTCGATCTTACATCAACATCTTTACCCAACTCACCCCTTAAGGCATCATCAAGTCACGTCGAGTCCAATTCGTATATTTTGGTGCAATGGGTATGTATGGCCCTCCCTTGGTCCAACGCCGACCCCTTCGTGACCGTTCCGTGCTTACGCTAAGTCCCTAAACAGACATCCACCCAGCCTTCGCCATGGCTCAAAGCGCCGCTCCACCGATGGATCCCATGTGCGAACCGTCGGCGATTGACAACTTTGGCACCATGTCCCATCCTGCGTGGGAGCAATGTTGGGCCGCTGACCAGCCCAACTTCCCAGGCCCGTCTGAAGCCGCTGGCGGCAACGCCCAGCACGAATATGATGTCGAGGATTTCATTCTCAACTACGGATATACTCCTGCCTCAGCCAACTTGACCGGCTCTATCTTCTCCCAGCAATATCCCACACAACCACGAACTTGCGAGTTAACAAGCCCTGAAAGATCCCCTAGCAACTCGGACGGTCGACGACGCTCTTCATCAACGCAATCGGACAATCAGAAACGAAAACCGAACCACGCCGAGCGCGCTCCGGCAAAGTCATCGGGACGCGATTCCACCAAGAAGACAAAAGCAAAAGCAAAAGCAGCAGCAGAAGTTCACGGGAATACAAAAAAGCGTGGCAGTATCAACGAGGCTGCAGCGACAAATCTTTCGTCTCCGCATTTTAAAAATAACACCTGCACCAGAAAAGTCCAGGAGAGGAATCGAATTGCGTCCAATAAGTTCCGCATCAGGAAGCAAGAAGATGAGAGAAAACTCAAGTCTGCCGAAAAGGACATGGAGCAAATTAACAGCGACTTGTCAACCTGTGCGACAGACCTAACTCTTCAGGTCTATGACCTCAAGATGAAGCTCCTTCAACACACCGACTGCGACTGCGCCCTTATCCAGAAGTACATCGCTAACGAAGCCCATCGCTATATCCAAGACTTAGGAGACAAAGAGCAATGCCAGCAGCCTTAACAAAATAAGCACTACTACAATTGGATGGAATACTGGAGAAAACAGTAGTTATGCAACTTGCAGACACGACGACGATCTTTGACGAAGGATACGAATTAACCTGATGACGAATATTTTATCATTACAATGGTTGAACAATTAGGAGGATGTCAGGAAGAGAATGACATCGGGAAGCATCTATTCGATCTTGGGAATCTCGGAAAATAACCTGAGGAAAAGGCCCTTGGAGGTTTATTTTTTATTTTTGGCAAGTATACGTAGATGCTCTTCTGCTTACTCCCCGCTGGGAGACTTTGTCAACAGAGATTTCCGTGCGTACTGAACTGTCACCGGGGTCATTCCTTCCTCGTAAACTCTAGACATCTGGTAGTATTCCAAATGTGTCGTAAGGTTGGCATTTTCCTGCCCATCATCAGGATCTGCAAGGGGAGGCCAGGTCTGACGTCTCTTCTGTCGGTACCATATCAGCCAGATGTTGTGACTGTCCGAGCCTGCGGGTTGCGGTTGCATGCCTCCAGCCCCCATTTCAGGCTCTCCAAAGGCTTGTAGGTCCTAGGAAGGGTCCAGGGTGTCAGGGCAATAAGGCCGTGTTGATGGGCCAACGACCAGGTGAGGACATGGCCAGCCCGACCCTCAGAGGGGAAACCAGAGGCGTCTACAAACTTGGGATCAAATTGCACTTTTCTCTACATTCCATGATCTTCATCAATGCAAAGATCCTGGTTGCATGGCTCAGGGGTTTTGACAGGCAGCCACCAAGCGACTGCAAACGTGGCACAGACACATCCTCTCCATCTCATCCAGATCTCAGAGAGAATGCGCTAATAGGGTCGCCAGGAGATAATCCAAAGAAACAACCCCTAACCCAGGATTACAGGATGCCATACGATCATAAAAACTTAACTGGGAACAAGCCACGGGGTGATAATGTCACGGTTATGGTGTGTGCTTGGCTGTTCTCCGTTGCAGTAATCCCTCGTCTAGGCCTGTCGTGAACGTTACTAGATCCTCTGATCTGGTAAGCTTTAACCTTATGGAGCTTCTTCAGTCTCTCCCCGGATTATGTAAGAATTTGGGTGTATCAGTGACGTAGGACCTAGACACTCATAGATGGGATTGCCCATGTTTCCCTCGGCTTTGCTGCGGCGCAATGGGCTGACCAGTTGAGGCAGATATGATACGTCAATATGGTCCATCCAATCAATAGCGGAGAAAACGTGCGCAAGATTGCGGCATGTGAGGATCATCCTTTGACCACCATGACATCATTCTTGTTAAGGAAACAACCGCTGCAAGGGGCGGCTCTTACCTGATCATGAGGGACATGATAAGTAAATTACACGTTGGCTTTACCTGTAAGTTTCCTTTAAAGGTTTATCTAGGAGACTAGGTTATCATTCAGTTAAATAGCTGGAGGCCGTAGCTTTGCATATATTTCAACGCCGCAACCGTCGTTACGAACGTCATGATGTCAAACGGAACTTCCAATTTCTCGGATCCTTCGACCTCGTCAACACGAGAATCAAGTCAGGGGACTAATCTTCGACCTTTACTCCCAGCTCCGCACCCTCATCCCGTAGTGACCCATGCCGAGTATCGAACAGCTCCCCTAGTACGAAGAGGAGCTCCTACATCTTTAGCTTGCGAGTCCTGTCGACAACGAAAAACCAAGGTACGTCACTACTAAACCCAGACTCTTTAAGCCCTAACCTCGGGAAGTAGCCCTTCGCTTGAAGGTTCATTTAAACGTGGGCTGAATGGTTTGCATAGTGCAACGGTGCTCGGCCGACATGTTCTCAGTGCCGAGCAAAGCATATTGATTGTGTTTACCGGCAAACACCTGAAGGTAATTATAGGCAGCGGTTAGAAGCACTTCAAGTGTCGCATCCTGCTGCCGTTGTCTATCGTGCTATACAGAGTCGTCCAGAGGCCGAAGCCCACGAGATTGTCCGTCGCATTCGAGCCGGTACCGATGCCGAGACTATGGCGCATCAACTCAGCACAGCCGATCTCCTTCTTCAAGTTCAGCTGGAGCCCGAAACCAGATATCGCTATCAGTTTCTTTACTCACGCCTGATGCCCTCATACTTGCAAACTCCGACGAACCCTTTCATTCACTCCTTGGTTTACGAGTGGAATGAGAATGATGAGGCCGGCAAGGTCAGTGTCCCGCCGCTGTCGGAATCCGAACAGAAGTATAAAGCCCAGTACTTGAGGCCGGTTCACGCAGCCTCTATTGTTGACCCTAGGATGGATGAGATTGTTCCTTCCAAGTGGACTACCGTTAACGCTGACGATGACCTGATGAGAACATTCATACATGCCTACTTTCTTTACGAATATGATTGGTTCACCTTTTTTCACAAGGATTACTTTCTGGACGATATGGTGGCTGGATCTAGCACCTTTTGTTCTCCACTTCTTGTCAACGCCATCCTAGCGGTCGGATGTGTAAGTCGTTATGAATCTTGAGAGTTTGCAGATCTCCTGGCTCTTCTTGAAACTTGTACTTACCGTTCTCTTTGCTAGCATTGCCAAAACTACCTCTCACAACCAGCAGAGTTTTGGAACCCGGATAGCCTGGGTTATAAATTTCTTGCTGAGGCAAAAAGGCTATGGGCTGTCGAAGAATCCCGTGAGAGAAGCTTGACGACTCTACAAGCTGCCCTCATCATCAATACCATTGTAAACATGTTCGGTATAGATAAACTGGCGTCAGCGTATCTATTCCAGGCTATCGATATTGCTCATGAGTTGGGGCTGTTCGAGCCGACAACATATATAATGCACAAGAAATTACGCCACTCCTATGATCTTACGGCTTGGTCACTCTTTCATTGGCAGTGGTATGAAACATAAGCCCTAATATTTCCAATGTGGTGCTTCAGTTCGCTAATTAAATGTAGTACGCTAAGTTTTCAGTTCCAGACAGCACCGCTGTTGCGAACTCCGCCCCAAAGTCCGTTGCCCGATCCGGACCTCAATCCCGACTGGTATGGCTCAAGTTGGCTCAAGTATCCCTCAACTTCGGTATTAGTGCCAATGCAGTACCGCTATACTTTCAAGGCCAGGGTCGAATTCAGCCTCATCCTCAACGCGGCCATGCTTCAGGCTTCAACGAGTGAAAGCGACAATCAGGCAGTTCGAAGTGGGGCAGGAAGAATCGTTGAGACAGTAGAGAAGCTAGAAGCATGGTACCGCACATTGCCAGGCCCGTTGTTGCCGTCACATATCGTCTTTCCATCGCAACTCAAGTTACAGTAAGTATATCGTTCGTCTTGTATGGGGCAGTGGTACGCCCCCGTTCCGCCATTGCACCAGGAATAGAGTAGACTGATAATCAACCAAAGCCTCCATTACTACTATGCCCTTATCCAACTTTACGAAATCCTAACATCATATGGGAATAGCGGCTCGCCGTCACTTCTGCTTGATCAAGACGAGCTCCAGAAATCTCTTGCCAAGTACAGAGCCTACTTTGAGACCATTCTGCGCGTCCACTATCTCCGCCATAGCTTCGAATACGGCAACATGATGCTGGCCCAGTTCCTCGCCATGCTTGCCTTGCTGGCTCTTACCAAGCTCGATTTTCTCATGGCGCGAGATTCCTCCGAGCCAGAAGTGTCTAGTATGGATGTGGGGGGTACAGATTCCAGAGCCGCCATGGCCACACTATTCATCGCGCAGAAAGGTCTCAGCGATCAGGGGAGGGGCTATTACTTGCCAAAAAGATTACTTGAAGAAATCCTCAGTCGCATGACGCCTAGCGACTCAAGCGTACTGCAGAGTTTCATAACTATTCAGCAAGAAGGGCCGGAAGCGACTGAAGAGCGCAAGTTGCATATGGAGAGCCATTGTCCACAAGATATCACACATATAGTGAACGATCCGGATCGGCGTCCGCATGATAATTGGATACGTCGGTTAGCGAAGTTGACGGTTGGTGAGGAATCTGGTAGCTCAATTTTGGGCGTGATATCTGGATGTAAGGATGGCTAGGTTAGGTGGAAGGCCTGGAAATGAGGTGTTACAACTCAGGACTTTGACTGGATAAGGTGGTTGTTCTCTGTCATCTTGTCTGGGCATCCTCAATTCGGGTAAAGGCTGAAGCATTTGAGTCAGGGTTAAGCGGACATCGCCTCTGCCTAGTCAAAACGTGAGATTTAACACAGACTTACATCGCATCGAGTATACCGTGCGGAAGCTTAATATATATTACGAAAGATCTTCGAGTTTCCAAAGAGGCGGCAGATCATAATTAGTCTCGGCCTTCTGGGCTATTGCGCAGGACCTTTCGTTTTTATGCGTCTATCTGAGATATATAGCCGGGGAAAAAGCTTTTTATATTACCTTCTCAACTTATATCGTGTTTGACTTTCTTTATACATTTACTTTACACTTTGGAAGTTTATTAGTTAGGAAACATAGCTAAAACCGTATTCTCAGCTAAACTCTATAATATTCTTAGCATTCTTATTAACCTCTAAGGTCTACTTAAAAGAATAAACTCTACAGTAATATTTAATTAATAATATAAATTAAACCTGGCAAGCTGTTCAAATCTGGGGTCCGGTTGACGACGGCTATGATTGGGGGAATACGCTTTGCCATCACAATATCTTGATTTTGCTGGACGGGCCAGACGGCGTAAGTTCGCCAGGGTTTTCTTGATAGCAGTGGTTGACCTTGAAAGCAGGATTAATTGGATAGCTGTAACATTCGGGGGCATATTCCCTTGTATTTCATTGATCTTTATATTCGAGCATATGCCAGCTATCTTACGGAGACGTACGCGCCTTTCTGCGTCTACTCTGGCGGGTAAGACCTTCGTGTGGTCGCTGGGCAGCGCTGCTGGGCCGCTATTTACGGATTTTATGTTCGAAGCACTTGGTGTTGGTTGGGACGACACCTTGATAGAAGGAGTCGCGACAGTCTTGGTGTTCGTTCCATTCGTTTTCCATTGATACGGATAGCGAATTCGAAATTGAAGCCGATATACACGTCGAGGAACTGGATAAAGACAAAGAATTAAGGAATACTGGTCTGGTGGTCACCAAGACTCCTCCAACTTCTCGATATACTCCGTGGTTCCTCCTCAACCCAGACAGAAGACCGAAGCCGAAAGCAAGCGTATAATAACGTAAAACTCGCATCGGGAATGTCTGAAATTAGCTTATAAAGCAAGTGCAGGGCTATTTATGAACTAAGGGAATAGATGCAGATTTACTTTCCTCAAATATGCTCTCTAGATTTACAATGCGTACTGGTGGGGGGGGGCCGAGAGAATGGAACAGACTATGAGCGAAGTTTCGCATCTCAGTAAGACCCACGATCACCCTCGCCATCTTTCCTAAAATTTATGTTGACGAATATCCATTTTTCCCCCTTGTCACTCTGGTTTTTTTATTGCCGTTGCTGATCCTAGTAAGCTAGTAGACTGGTTCTAGTGGTTCAAACGGCATTCCCTTCCCGATGTATGTACCGAAATAAGTGCCTCAAGGTTTGCACATTCCCGTTGCAGCCGAACTTTCTCGGCATTCAGGGCAGCATTCTGCGACGCCAGGCGGTCCTGGACTGTTTCCTCTAGAGGTGAAGGTTCGGTGGAGTTGTCTTGGCGCGACTGCGGTAGGTTACCCTGAACTGTTTCCTCGGCCATTGTGTGCAGTATGAGATGTGATCGCCGAAATACGAATCTGATTTCGCGCTCTCGCTTGAGGTATTTTTGGCCAGGCGGTTAAGATGATCGGTTCGCAGCCTTATACCGCAACCCTAGTCCTTAAAAGAGAAAGAACGGTGATTGAAAGTTGGACGTAAGAATGGCTGCGTAAGATACTAGTAGGGGCCAGAAGATGTAAATAAGTCATCAATATGTGCCTCTGTCAGCAAGGCGATGTCTTTCGGTTCAAACTATACCACAGATAATGCCGAGAAAGATAATACTTTTCACGTCACAAATACGATGCTATTGCACTGTCCACGGAAGCCGGGTTCGTAGTTTTATACCACCTCAGACAAGGAAAAATGCATCTTGTCCATATCAATTGAGGAGACACCTGGCGTCCAAGGTTGCCAGATTCGAGGTACGTCATAATAGTGTCAAGTAGGTTGCTGAACCCTGCACTCAGTGCGTCTCCCCCACTAATTCGGACTCTTCTTACAGGATGAACGACCAGCAAGGTTCCCTCTGACGTTCAGCCAGTTATAACTCGACGGATCTCCGAGATCCTCGAGCCAATCACGCGAGGGAGACATGGAGTCTATCAGCATCCCTCCCCCCTGGTAAATGCACTAGCTTAAAAGACCATGTGCACTACGGCTACTATGAATGCCTGAGGCAATGAAGTATCTGCGCGGAGTATGAGATCAGCCCCCGAGCAAAGTAACAACGCAACGATCTAAGTTTCATACTTGACTTTAATTGCTCCTCATCAGCATCTGATTCCCACCAATGTCTCAAAAATACCGCCATCTGCTCCCTGTTCCTAATTCAGACAATACTTCTTCTCAATCACAACCATCCGGCTCGTCATCCACTCTGTTTTCATCTGAGAAGCTACCTAAACGACAAAGGATTGGGACCCAACTCGCATGCAATGAGTGCCGCCGCAGAAAAGTCCGTGTAAGCGAAGCCTCATCCCATGATCACCTTTACCCCCCTTAACCTTGAGTACCTAGTGCGATGGCAGGCGTCCCAGCTGTTATACGTGCATCGTGGCTGGGCGGGAGTGCCGATACGCTGCTCATCCGCACGAGCTGCAGCCGGCTGCTATAAAACGAAAGTACGATGAGCTCCAGGAACGGATGGTTGATCATGAGAAGCTATACGACACACTCAGGACGCGACAGCCGGAGGAAGTTGAGGAGATTCACCGTCGAATCCAGGCTGGAGGAGACGTCAAGTCTGTGATGGAAGACATTCAAGAAGGAAATCTACTATATGAGATCACATCATCCCCAGCATTTACACCTCAACAATTGCCTGCTCAGAGCGTTCCTTCTCATCAGGCTGTGCCTTATGGGCATTTGGCTGGCGATCCGCAAGCACAGCTTCCAGTAAAGGAAGGACCGCTCAGCTTTGGTCAACCTCGACTTACCTCCCCGTGAGTGCTATATGCTTATATAGTTCAGGCCCCAGGGACGCATCCATGAACTAATAGATCTCTTCAGATATGGTCATCCACAGCACGTTTTTGAAGAACCTTGGAAGGAAACACAATATAGATACGCTGAGGATAGGGTCTTTATCGATCTGCCTGGACACACACTTCCAATCTCGCGATGGACAACAGTCTCTAACGATGACAAACTCTTGAGTCATCTCTTGATGCTCTTTTGGACATGGGATACAAGCTGTAGCCGTGTCATAGATCGGACTATATTAGAGGAAGACCTCAAATCCCTTGATCCTTCGTCACCTTCGTCGAGCCCACCGGCTATGCTCCTCTTCTGCTCCCCTTTTCTTATTAACGCCCTTCTAGCCGTCAGTTGCGTTAGTATTATACCCTTACTATCACATATGCACATACTTGCTGAACAAACTTTCAGTTATATACAAAGAACCAAGCGACCTTTCATGTGCTGGGTGATCTAAACTCGCGAGGCAAGGCTTTTGCCATAGAAGCAGTACGCCAGTTGGCTCTGGAAGATACCGGCCCATCCCTTCCAGTAGTACAGGGCCTGGCGTTAATGCGTATCTACGAAGGAGCTCTGGGTAGTGGGGTGACGGCATTGGGTTATCATAGTCGCATGCAAGCGAGATACCTGGCACTTCGACTCGAAGAGATCCCACGCTCCGCCGACGTCACTATTGCTGGGGTGCGGCAGCGTACAGAAGCCCACGCGCTGTCATGGATCGCATGGGGATTCTGCATTTGGGATCAGTAAGCCATGGCGTCTGGATTGTGTTGAAGGACCTCTCCTAACTAGCTCTCCAGGAAGTCGATTCACGGACTTTGCCGCCGTTCCGTCATTAGGAAGCCGAAGAGACCAAAGACATGGCGCGACCAATCTACGTCACCGCTGTATAAAAAATTTAACCCAGGTTACTGGTGGTTTCCATACCGGTCTCTGTGGTTCCGCAAAATGCGTTGAAGGGGGAGATATTTGACGCGGAATGCGACCTTACAGAGCTTACGGAACAAATCCTCAACTTCTTGACCCCGCTTGAGGAAGGCTGGCCGCCTCGGCGCAACACACAGAGGGCTTTGGAGCTCTACACGGAGCTCACGAGATGGAAGTATTCTCTCTCGGAAAGACTCAGGGTGGAGAATGCGGTCCTGCCATCCGCTATACTGCTCCAGTAAGTCAAGCACAGGCCCGGATAGAGCCCATTGCTAGTGTTGACATGAATACTGCAGCCTCAACATCGAGCTCCTCATCATCAGCGTACTCCGGCCCTTTGATGGTTTAACAAAGGAAGAATTTGGACCCTTTGATCCCGTCACCATGTCCTACGCACACGCAAACAACGCCATGTGGGTAATGTGGCACTTCCGAGCCTTGTACACTCTACGCAACGAGCACTGTATGATACAAGCGGCTTCGATCTGCGCATTCCGAGTGTTGTTCGGCATTGAGACCAGCACAGTTCAGCTTGAGACGTTCGCAAAGGCGTGTCGAGCTTTGATCGAGCTAAGCGAGTCCTTTCCTGCTGCTAAAGAAGTGATACTCTCCATCAACTCTGTTGCGAAGAAGGAGCGGCTTGAACTTCCTTCGTATGTAAACGAGTACCTGTCCACTCATGGGGAGGCACTATTGATGAGTTGATGGCTGTAAAGGAAAGAGACGTATAGTGTCATCGTCGAGAAGACCAGTTCACAGGGACATTGGATCATCTGACGTTAACGGATTTGCTTTTCATCGGTAGCGCCGAGGGAGACTGGGCCTGATTACATAGAGAGAGACATTTAGGTCCGAGGTAGATGGCACAATTCTTGATAGAGTTTTGATTTATTAGGCTAAGTAGCATTACTGATTGATTTATCCTACGGGGTTATAATCGTTTGGAAGACCACGTCCGGCTAGCGGGGTCCGGCGAATAGCCGAAGCCCGGTAGATCAGTATTGATCCGCGGTGCCCTACTCCGTCTGCCATCGAAGAAGCTGACCAGCTGTCCTCAGATTTCCCTCTTTTTTCTCTCCCTAACCACTATTTACATATGCTTAGCAGCCCATATATAACAGCGGTTCTCTACTAGTGCATATGTGATTCTAGGCTCTCTCGGGCTATTAGGCCCTCTACTTTGCGACTATGTACCTATATTCTCCCCCTAGTGCTTAGCTTTGTCTGATTAGGTCTTGATCTTGAAATTGCCTAACGATCTGACTAGTTCTATGAACCTGATTGCCTTGGCAGCTGCTTTACGCTCATTTAGTATCTTCTGAAGATTGTTCCGTCCTTCGAGGTATCCTAGTTCCTGGTTCCGGGGTTGGCGGTATTAGCGGCAGCGCAGGAAGACGTGCGCTATTGTTTGTCAATCCGTTGCATAGGGGCATCTATTGTTAGTTATGTTTGATACAAGACTTTTTAGCTATATGGATACAGAGACTGTCGACTACATCACTTCCATTCACAGATTACCAAACATTTCAAATGTTATACCATTATCTTCTAAGTACCTAGCTAAGAGCTATCGCGAGGGATTCAGTTGACAATGTTTTTTATAGCATTATGGATCAGACTTTTATAATTGCCGTGGAATGGGTGGCGCTCAACATAGTCCCTGTCAAAACCTTCATCGTCAACACACTCTTGAAGATGAACTACCCACTTCGAACAAACTTCATCGGAAAATGCCCTGAGAATAGAATACATCGTGAACTTCTAGGCCCCGCCGTCCAGCGCATGTTGAGGCAACTGTCGGATATTGCTACTTCCTTTGCCACTTCCATTCCCTTGTAGCCCAGATAGAGTCGTCAAGAACGGCTTCGGCGATCTTAGACGAAGGATACGAATTAACATGATAATCGATCATTAAATCTTTAGAACCTTAGAAAATAATCTGAGAATGGTCCTTTTTCTTTTATTTTTATTTTTTTATTTTTTTATTTTTTTTTTTCATTTTTATAAGTAAGCGTAGATGCTCTTCAGCCCTCTCCCATTGGGAAACCTTTGTGTTCCCACTTTAAATTTCCTAATTTTGATTGCTTAATTCCAATTCCCAAACATCAGTCTTAAACATAAACTCCGTTGGTTCATTGCATTACCCATAGTTGTTGAGGACTTAGTGGGAGGCAGCGATGCGGGTGACTTCATGTGGCGGATATATCCCAGCCTTCGTGAAGGGACGATCATAGAGTCTTGTACCAGCCGAAGCTGCAGCAGTGGCGGCGGTAGTGTAAGCGTCCTCGACGTCATATGCAAGGACAGGGGTAGATATTGTTGCTGCCGCGGTACAGGGACTACAGAGCTCCATTTGAGGTTCAGGCGTGAGACAGTAGAAGGGACTCGAACATTTACGAGCGCAGCGTGTGAAGTCAGTGACAGTCTCGCCGAGACTACAGCGGCAGGTCTTGCACATCCGCTGAGCGATTACGGTATGGCACATGTTGAAGTTGTTAGGAGAGAGTTGTGGTGTAGTTGTAGTAGAGGTAAATTCTGGAGGAAGATGAAGGTATAGAGGAAGCTCAGGCAGTTGCAGATGGCCTGGTGGTTTCGGGGAGGAAAAGAGATAAGGCTAAGCGCCTGACTGTTTAGTCGGCAATGAAAAATCTTAAGCATCCAGGGGCACAGCTGCAACGGTTGTTGAGGGAGGCTTAGATGCATCTGGCGAAGGTAAGAGTTGGCAGGGAGCAATTGCTATTCTAACCACCAGATAGCAAATGCGAGCCTCGCAAACGGGCTTCCTCTTCTTTTTAACGTTCTGCAAGATAATAAGATGCCGTGCAATTCAAAGTTATCAAGGAGAAAATACGTAAAAATGACTACTGGATGATGCAGATGGTGCTTTAAGGTCCGCTTCGCGAGGAAGGGAGACTCGGGATTTAGCGTGTATGACACAGTAAAGCCATCATATGCACGTTTTCGAAGGGAGATTGGGGCAAGGCAAATAACATAAGCAAGGACAAGGGCGAGTAACGAAATGAATGGGCGTGAAAGACCCACCTAACCGCTGGGCTTACTACGACGAGAGTGGCTAAAACCAGGTTGTCTGCCTAGAGAAGGTGGTTTGACTGAGATGAGGCGCGTATTGTCCGAAATATGTGCACATGTACCAATGAAACACTAGATGGTACATTCGTGGCTAAGGATCTTTCTTGGTATTCTACCAACAGTGAAGAGGTAAGGGAAAGTACCTCTTAAGACAAAACTTACGTTGAGGCTACAGCAAGAATTCACCTTTAGCCATGCAACCGCGATTAGGGATGGAATTAATGCTGCATCATTATGTAAAATGCGTTTCTTGCATTAAATATCTAAAACAAGACACACTTTAGATGTATGATTTCCCCTTCTATATTAGACGTGAAATTTTATATGGGGTTACCGGTAGTGCGCAGGATCAAGACAAGGCTGGTTTCGATCTTCTCTTTACCTCAGCCTCAGTCCGCATACGGGAATAAAATATTGCTTCAAGGTAATAGGATACAGCTTAATACATAGGTGTATTATGCATGTGCCTATCCCTAATCGCGATCAAGCTCGATGAAGCACTTCGCGGAGTCTAAAAGGAAAAGGAAAGAGAACAGGAATGAGATAAATAAAGGCATATTTCTGACGACCCGTATCCCCGAACGTTTCTTCCTTCTTTTTACCTTATTCCTAGAGTCTCAATTGCGGGGAAGCTCTCCGATTAGATCAATTGAGCTGGCCGTAACGCGAGCTCGGCGCATTGCCCGCCTGTATCACTTCCCCACGTCATGGCTCGACAATCAGGCCGGGTAGCGTTGGAACGGATAATGTCGACAGTCTGACAAATCGGGGCAAGGTTGCCCTGGTCACTATGACGATTTAGTCCTTGGCTCGTGGAATCATTATAACCTCATCTGTATCATGTGGCCCAGAGCTCCATTTGCTGTGAAGCTGCAAAGGCTGGCTTTTGGCGTGCAGACATTGCCAAGGCTGTTCGGATATTTCCTCACACTCCTGGAATTCCCCACGTTTTGTGATGCATTTCAACAGCGCCAATGACGAATATAAACATCAAACGACAGAGGGACATATAATTAGCCTTAACTTAGCATCCTCAATCTGGTTGATTCTTGCCTCATTTCCATGACACGTTGACTTCTTTCCACCTCAACAAGGTAGATGGCCACAATGGAGCCCAACGGTGAAAAACATGCCCAGCGTCTCGTTGAACATGATGCCGACAGCAACCTTTTGGAGAGTTCGATTGACACCGTTCAATCACTGTGCAACGGAATACTTTCCTTCCTCCCAGGGGAAGCCAAGAGCTAGCCCATGCAGGTATGATAGCTTTTGCATAAGAATGAGCTGTTCCTTACTTACATAACGTGTAAGGTGTCGCGCGTGTCAAATATTGCCGCGACGCACGAGCATCGTAACGGAATAACGGAAATGGGCTGAGGCCATCGACATCGTCACCAAAGTGTAAGATCAAGCATTCTAATTGAATTCGTAATTTTAACTTAGAGGCTAGGTTCTTCAACAACATTGCGATTTCTTCGACATGGCAATGGACCTTCGTATTTTCTTGTCCCGTGAGTTAGAAGAGCTAACTGTCGTCAGGATCGTGACGGTATGATTTGGCCTACCGATACATTTTGGGGATTCCACCGACTTGGCTTCGGAATTTTCCTCTCTCTCGTTGCTGTTTTTATCATTCATGCCAACTTCTCCTATCCAACTTTGCCTTCTTATCTACCAGACCCATTCTTTCGTCTCTATACCAACAACATCCATAAAGCAAAGCACGGCAGCGATACAGGGACATATGATACCGAGGGACGATTCATTCCACAAAAGTTCGAGGATATATTTGAGAAGTATGCTAAAGGACGTGACTATCTAACTATCTGGGATGCGAGCGCACTCATGAAGGGTCAGAGGATGATTGCTGATCCAATCGGCTGGGGCGGCGCTCTCTTCGAATGTGAGTTTGTAATTCGTTTGACACGCACAGAAGATGTTAAGGTTGACATTTTTGGACAGGGCTAGCCACTTGGTTGATGCTCTGGCCTGAAGATGGTAAAATGAGAAAGAAGGATATTCGCCGTATCTACGACGGCAGCCTCTTTTATGTGATTGCCGCTCGCAGGGAGGACAAATGACTTCTCAGCGGATTTTGCCGAGGCTATATCCCCTCTTATAATAGCGGGACTGGCCCTACGTGTCTAGAAGGGTAGATAAAACTACCTTAAGGTGAGGGCTATAATGTCCGTCTGCCAGCATATCCTGATTTCTATTTTGGGCTATCCATACTGTCAGATAAAACCACTCATGCATTGCTCTAAGTGGGGATTCCCATTTTGGTGGCGTGTGGTGTAGTTGGTAAAATCTAACAATTAAGAGTCTCATTGCCTCAACCAATTTTTTAATACCTTGAAGAACCCTCTTATACATAATGTCCCTATCCAAGCCCCAAAGGGAAGGTCTTACGGCTACCCT
>PVPY01001587.1:0-10542 GCA_002982035.1 Fusarium algeriense | reverse complement strand
CAGACCATTAAGACCGGTCCGACCATGGTCTTGAGAAATCCTCAGACCAGACCAAGTCTTGGCGGTCTAGACCAGACCAAGACCAAGTCAGACCAGACCATTCCGATCACTGGTGAAGGCTAAAATGTTAGCCCATGTCATAACTCAGCATTACATGATACGCACCGCGACATGAGTAATATTCTTTCCAATCTCTTTCTCAACCCACTTTATCACAGTCTTGGTCCATAATGGTGGCGCATCACAAACAATGACCTCATTCTCAAATTCAATGATCATCTGCTTGAAACCCAGTTCATGGCTATCATCGATGATAAGCCAATGAACCTGAGGCAGGCCAACAGGCGTCGCTGACTTCAAGGCCTCCAAGCTGACGTTCTTGACAGCAGAACCGAGTAAACTAGTGCTGTAATCCGTAACGAGACCAAGTGGAACACTAGGGTTCTTTTTTGGGAAGAACTTCTTCTTTTCATTTTTGTCTGCCGGAAGAGAGCGGAAGAAGCTGTCTGGAATCCTTTGGTTGATCTTGACTTTGTCAATGACAAAGTCTTCGAGAACCGCACTGATGCGTTGTCCATAGTCGTAGACAGTCTGAAAGGTGTGAGGAAACTGAACTCCCTTGACAGACTTGTAGTCTGAAAGGTAGATATCCTTTGTATAATTGCCATAGATTGGATGGTCCTCTGTTGTACGGACGATGTAAGGTAAATAGGTATCGGGATGTATGATGAGAAGAATGTCGAGTTGAGAGTCAAGGACTGTGCAATGTCAGAGAAGGCAAATGAGCCTGAGCGTGAATATTTACCAGCCGGGAACTTGATTCCATTGACGTCAACTCTATGTGATGTCGAGTCGTTTTGTAATCTCAGCTTGGTGATAACATTAGCTCGTATCTTTCTATCAGAGTCCATTATTCCTTGACTTACACGGTGAACAAGGGCTGGAGACTTCATATAGCCCTCAATAACCATATTATATGCCAGGGTAGCTTAAGAGTCAGTGAAGGATTGGACAAGCATGGAGGCGGCTTACATACGTTCAACGAAGCCAGATGTAACATTTCGAGGGAGAAAAACTTCATTGTTACCGTTGACGAAGCATGCAAAGCCATTGTCGAAATTAACACCGAGAGCTTTGAATACAACTAAAGAGAAATCAATTGGTTCTAGTCGAGGCGATGCCCATCCCCATGAATCTAAACCTGTGAGCAGAGATGACAAACGATATAGATGGACTCACGAGAAGGTTGTATATGGCGATCGATGCGCATTTCGAGAAAAGACCACATGGCTAAGTCAAAAGAAATATTCTGCGTTCCTGATATTGCAGCTGACACATCGGCGCGATCGAGGTTGTAACTTTGCATAAGACTTCGGGATCGGTAGATTCTGACTGTGTGAGGATAATTCAACGGCAATGAAAGCAAGCGCTACCTTTGAGATTCATAAACTACTTGTTCCAGCTTCTTGTACTTTTCACCACCGAGGGCGGCGATAGTTTTATCCAGAATTTCATTTGCCTTGGGTGAGACATTCTTGTCATGGGCAAATGACGAAGATGCAAGGCCAAGTATGGCCACGACGTATGGTATCACTCTCATCACGATTGTGAGACGGTCGATAACAATCTAAAGGGTTCGAGTACTGGCCATGTTCTTCTGTGAAGCAGAGCTCAGTTCCGAAGGGAGCCGTGGGGCAGCCCTTGCGTTTAGAAAGTGGGTGTTTATATCTACACTGCAATACTAGGTACTCAATGTAGAATGATGACGGTTCAAAGCGTAATGGAAATACAGCTACACCGTGGAGGCGCGAGCGTTTTCTTCTATTCTTGCGTTGGTGGATGGAGACTTGGAGCTTTTATTCCTTTAACGTCACGAGTGGCCATAAAGATGAAGTGGCACATATGATAGATATTATCTGACAAGGCGCTTAGGGCGCTTAGTGGTGATATCATTGAGAGGTCTCACTGTCCAGTCCAGCACTCAAAGCTTCGGAGGGGCACCGTAATTGTCACTGTGATGACTTAGAACTTTATCAAACATAATATGACACATAGGGAACCATTGGTCATTCATCTATTCTAAGTTCTATTACTCCACTTACTGGGCAAGAAAGTTTCCAAGGTAATCAGCCTTGCCCACAGGTACTCCCTTTGCACGCAGGACAGAGTAGCCAGTGACGATATGGAAGAAGAAATTTGTCTGTCCATGAAAAAGTGCTGCCTCCTTTACGGTGAGCTGAAGGGTCTTGCCACCCCAAGGGCTGTAAAGTGTCAGTGAATCATCCAAAGAGCATATTTACTAAGCGAAACTTACTGCTCCACCGTGGCATCTTCTCTTGAGTTTACATCCTCAGGCTTGATGCTCTTGACAAGCTCAAGAGCTTTTTGGAGTCTAGCATGCAAGTCTGCAATGGTCTTCTCATTGTTCTCAAAAAATATGGGCTCAACGCCGGTTAAGCGGCCAACAGTGACTTGAAGGACCTTGGTGGTATTTTGGACTTGGAAGACGAGGGGAAGTTGGTCATCAACCAGCTTGGCTTGAGGGAAGACCTCATCGGCGTTAAGGCCCTTTTCTTTGGCGTAGTCTTCGGCCTTGGTGAGGACGTGGTCAAAGGTTTGGAGTCCCTTGATGAAGGTGGGGATAATGAGATCGTAGAGAGAGGTAGGCATTTTGACAAATGGTAAATTGTGAGTAGACAAACTGGACCAGTGGAGAGCTAGATTGAAGTTTCGGTTGTTTTGAAGACTTTTCTTTGCAATGAGTCACTGGTAATGTCCTTCATATACCTATTATTCAAGCTACGATTATGTATTAATAATGAGAAATTGTGCGATTGCATCCTCAAATATCGTATACCGACGAGCCGTTACCGGAGAATGGCGGTGAACCGCGAGCTGAAAATACCAGAGGTATGAAAAGGGTATTTTAATTGCAATATCTATGAGATATGACGAATAGGGTATCATTCTCACTGTTAATTATCATCACCCTGGTTAATTTTCTATGGCGCAACATGTCGTGATGTGGGGTTTGGGCACGCCATCTGCAGGAACCTGGCGCAACGACATTAGCATGAGGTTTTTCCGAAAACCTTACTGATAAGAATAGTCTAAGGAAATGTGGCTGAAATGAGTGAATGACTTCGTCTATTGAGTGGCATTTGGGTGGCGTGAAGACAAGGTTTCAGCCACGAGGCTCATGTGGACTTTCACTTTAAGCATCATACCAAGATATGTGTTCTGGGACTCCCTGTGGCCTTTTATGATTTAAATTCTGTGCTTTAAACTCGCATAACTAGAGATGGACGTCACAATGTATTCTTGGTGACGTTGAGTTTGTCTAAACCTTATCAATATCTCGAAGAGATAGATCCAGGCGATGCATCAAAGATGATACCTTATTCTTAATACACTTTGAGGCGACATAAACGGGAACCACTTAATATTGCTCTGATACGCCTGATAGCTCTCAAGTTTTATCAGAGTATCACTTTAAATTCATCAATGAATGGCCTTTTTACCTGGGCCTTAGTGACAATCTATCGCCGCACGGAACTGAGGTTGAGAGCTTCTAATAATCTCCTAGCCTCTGTCCCTTTGTTGTAAGAATTTGGGAGTCTGTAAATGCATTATTATTTTAAAAAAAAAAATTGTCTATTTTACGGTACTCGGATCAACGTTCTCCTTGATAGGCTCCGAATGAGTTCATCTGTTCTGTTCATAGCGAAACTTCAGTAGGTTTCCTCTATTCCTACAGTGATGGGGTTCATCCTTTGTTGTAAAACGCTACCATTGGAAGACCTGCTTACTATAACCTAACGGGAAACTCAGAGTCTGAGATATACTCACATCAGTGCTTGAATTGTGAATTCGGCCCTGCGACACGTTTCAGAAACCATCAATTACAGTTTAAGCGTCATATACGATACTCCAATCAGAACATCATGTTTAATCAATAACTAAACCTACATAGTGACTCTCTCGTCAGCCAGTAGCCATAAAAGATTTTTTTTTTTCTCGTATATTATCTTAATCAGAGACCCTATCCAATTTGTAAAGGACGACATAGGACTGCAGACCAACACACCGATATTTCATCACCACGAACCAGGTCTACCTGTCAACATGAAGATCTATAATCCCCACGAAGGCCCTGCTGGACTTGCTATGCTGAAGTTCACCAATACACTCAGGACAATATCACTTCAAAGACCAAACGACCTGGAGGCCCGTCGTCGAGCGAACCGTGCTGTCGAGCTGTATAAACGAGTCCGTAACGCTCCGGAATTCCCGGTACTCACGGAGCCGCCCCAACCAGCAGAGATTCATGAGCCCCAGGATTTGGTCTCAAGACTACCTCTAGAAATCTATGAAATTATCCTGAAGTTCATTATCAAGGATCGGCATGGAAATACTAAGAAGGAGACGAAACTGAAGATGGAGGAACGAGCCGGAACCTTGAAAGCTTTGACGTGTTCCTGCAGACTCTTCCAAGAGCTCCTTGAGTCCCTCCTCTACCAACACCCTCGGAGCGAGTGGTTATCGATTCAAAACAAACCCCTGTGGCTTTTTTGCTTCTCTTTGGCTATTGAACCTCGACGAGCAAACCTTGTTACGTCACTGGATCTTTCATTCACGGACGACTTTTATGACTACAATGCATGGCTAGAAATTCTGCGCCTCTGTCCCAGTCTGGACATTCTATGTCTGAAATGGAAGCAAAGTCTGCTTCCTATCAACTTTCAAGAAGAAACGGGCAATTTTCTTGATGCCTGTCCTCGTGTCACCAAGTTCAAGTTCAAGGTTAGCGGGTATAGAGGTGTGATTACTCAACTTCCTCCCAAAACTACAACCCAATTCGCAAAGTTTGCCCAACAACTTCGACACCTTGGAGCGCACATGGAATTCAAATGGTTGACCAAGTTCATCTTGTCTCACCAGTTCCCGAACCTTGTATCCCTTACTCTTGACGGAGATGGGGAGCGAGATATAACAGATCTGTTCCCGAGACTAGCTGCCCGGACCCCTTGTTTAGAGAGCCTTAACATATTATTTATTAAATATGCGGGCCGAAGTCATCTTATCAAAGCCTTCAAGATATGGGGTAAGACGCTAAGACGTCTGGCTATCGATGATCTCGGTATTGAAAACCATCGGCATGGTGTCATTTTCCAGAATCTCCCACATCTTCCAAAGCTGGAACAGATTTACTTTGGACGATATTGCCCTCTATATATTTCAGATCTCCAAGCAATCGCTCAGCTACCCAAAGCACGTCTCAAAGTGTTTTACTGGAGCTGTCCCGGCTTTTTCCGTCAACGTTTGATACGCGAGAGTTCGAGAGAGTTCAGCAGAGCTCTCGCCGATATCTTCATTACTCATGCCGCAACACTCCAACTTTTCGTCATAGATGTACAATTCGATTTCGACTTTTGGGAATTCGGAATGGATATTTTTGATCACCTTCCGGAAGCGAAGAATTTGGAAAATCTAAATGTGCAGCTGGTTGGGCGGCCAAGCCAAGAAGAAATTGACTCTTTGCTGGTAGCATGCCCCAAGCTTCAAAATTCAGCTACAGGGGTAGTGATAACCGAGAAGTTTCTCTCGGATTGCACGCTGAAGATCATAAATAATGTAAATAACTGCTTAGGAGAAAATAGTAGCTGGGGTTATGGACTTGCACTGAAGGATGTATATTGGTAATGAATGGGTGAAAAAAGTGTGAAGCTTAATAAAAAGGGAAGAAAAATTCTTATCTTTCTAATAAGTTTCCTATTTAGTAATAAGAACATTACATTATGGGTCATACTTATCTATATGGCTTTGTGCCATAAGTTGGCGTAGTCTGAATAGTCATCTCTAAGGCCTTGAATGTCGTGTCCATATAATCTGTATTAGCTGCCTACAGTATAATCTTATGGTTTGCAGTCCCTCCAACCAATGACTTGTAATGTAGAAAGGAAATAGTTCCCTTCCCAGGCAGCTCTGTCTACGTGATTCGCTGATGAGTCGACAAGTTCGAGGTCACGCGTAAAGAAAGTTTTATTCCAAAACTTACACCAAGATGACACATTTTTATCCTTTTTATCCCGCTTTACAATAATAAATGCAAGCCTTTCCTTTCCCTTTTGCCTTGCAAATTTCAGTGACATTTCACACCACAAACCGACGCCATCTAACGATATCAAAGAACGCACGTTAGGCACCCCCCGTCGCCCTTCCCTGCCAACTCTTCTCAGGACCGACGTAGAAAAATGTACACAAGCGCTGAAGATCATTGCCCGGCAAAGGCCTAACGATCACGAAGAACAACGTCGATCTGAAGCCGCTACTGCTCTTTTCAAGCAACTATGTCGTACCTGCTGGTTACCAGAACTCCGCGATTCGAGGCGGCGTGTAAAGATCCACTAACCGAAGAATCTTGGATACAATCTACCTACCAAGGTTTACCAATACATCATCGAACTCCTTGTGGTTGACTATCAACAAAACCGCTGGAGTAGAAGAGACAACCAGACTTTTGCATCTTTGGCCTGTTCCTGTCGTCTGTTTCAACAACTTGTCGAAAACCACCTCTATAAACACCCAAGGAGCTACAAGCTCTACAAGGGCCTGGATGATCGTCTGCTGTTCAGTTTCTCCTTAACTATTGAACCTCAACGGGCATCGCTTGTTCAGTCACTCACCATCCTGCTGAACCCAGACGGCAAGAACGAATTTTGGCTCCAGATTGCTGAACTATGTCCGAATCTCACCCGCTTGGAAGTCTCAAAGAAAGGGTATATGGACTTTTATAGACGTGACTATAAGTTTCTAGGGAGACTCTTCAGTGTCTGCCCAAAGGTTACGACATTATGCTTGGAAATTTACAGTCCTCGTTCCGCCAGCCTTCCACCCATAACTAGGAGGCAGTTCTCAAAGTTCTTTAAGCAGCTCACACATATCAAGGCTTTGCGCCTACGAGCCTGCCATTTGGCACTTGGTTACGACCTTTCGAAGCTAGAATCATTAACTCTTGATACTATCGATAGCATGGAGGGTATAGTGTTACCAAAAACACTCCATAAGTTATCTGATCGATGCAGTTCACTACAACGACTCAAGATCAGGTCCGGCGGAGTAGCTACTCTACAGAGTCTCGTCGATACTTGCAAGAAACTAGGATCAACTCTGAGGTCAATCGACGTCCGCGAAGTTTTAGATAGGCATACGGACATTTCCATGGCTCAATTTCTGAAATGCCTACCAGTCATCGAAGAGATCACTTTGGGTTCCTTTTTTCCAACCTCTCTAGCGGACCTGCATGCTCTTGCTAGCTTACCACCACGTATCAAATCATTCAGCACATATAATTGGCCCACGTACAAGGACGTCATAGCTCCGGACGAGCTAGAAAGAGCTTTGAGCGACGTGATTGCTGCTCATGCCGACACACTTGAGAGATTCAAGATCCATAGCTTGCATGGATTCAGCATGAGCTTTGTTGAAACTCTTCAGAAGGCGAAGAACTTGAGTACTCTGAATATAGTACTTTGCCGACCTTTCAATGAGGAGGAAATTGAGGATCTACTAACGGCATTTCCTAAACTCCATACATGCAGTGTCGACATCAGGGCAGATCTTCGAATCTGGGACTTAATTAGCTGCTCGCCTTTCAGATCGCGGAATTACGGGAGCTGGGGCATTATCCCTCATCCTATAACTGATTGCGAAAGGGACTGGTGATTGGAAAATCCTGATTTGAAAGGATGAAGGGCAAGGGATCACTGTTTAAGGTATTATTGGTGTGAGTATATGTATTCTCTAGGAGTTTTTTCAACAGATTGGTGTGGAAGCTATGTGGATTCAGATTCGCTATGAGAATGTTGGAATATACCTAATAGATAAATTGACTGGCAATAAAAACTTGGAACCTCTAGCTGTTATAAGTGCCTTATATCTTCCACTTTTCCGTTTTTATATCCGAGAGTCTGCCTTTCTTATTCTACTGTATCAGTAATTCCAGGGAAACTTAACTCAAATACTGCTGGAGTTTTATAATCTTAGTTATAGCCTCAACTCACAGTTGCACCTCGGGTTGCATAGATGTACAATGTTTAACAATTCGGTATCAGTTTTAGATACTACAAGCTTGAATTTGCATATTGGGACTGCTTTTAATTGAGACACTGCAAATTCCTGCTTATTAGAGCCAATGCAGATTACTCTTGTATCTTGTAAGTTTCAAAATTGTGGAAATGCGCTCAAAACCTAGTTTAAAGCAGACTTTCTCTATGTCGCGAAACTTTTGAATTGAGACCACCCTATAAAGCTTCCTAGTTTCTATTTATTGATATAACAATTCTTCACCTTTATCTTCTAGCTAAAGAACCTCCTCCGTAAAATATTTTCATGGCCTTCCGTGAAAGACAACATCGCGGTGCTCTATAACGTAGCATTACATTAAGCACTAACAAGATGTCACGAACACGTGAGTTGAAACAGAAGTCGACCAAAAATAGTCAGTTAACTACAAGTACAGATGACGCCACCGCTGAGGACTGGCGGCAAGCACCGACTTATCTTCCCCTCAGACCCGAGTATCAGAACCCCGCCAAGCCCGAGGCACGCCGTCATGCTGAAGCCAGTATGGAGATATCTCCCAGTGTTTCCATATCATTGAAAGCACAAGGTAACGGCCTGGCCACGGGCAGCAAGGAAATATGCTCTCGCTTACCAACGGAGACTTTTCAAATGATCATAAGTCACATTGCAAGGGACTATGATGCCGGAAATAAGCAAGCAAGCAGAGTACGGGCCAAGACTTTATCCTGTCTAACTCGATCTTGCACGTTCCTTCAGCGCCTCACGGAAGAATACTTGTATAGCTACCCCCAAAGTTCACGCCTAAGGAGCCGTAAAGGCCAACTTCACTTTCAGTCCTCATTAATTGCCGATGCTTGTCGAGGAGATTTCGTCCAGGTTCTTGACCTTATCTGGGATTACGACAGGTCTACCCAAAGACGTATTATCGACATAGCACAACGATGCTCAAACTTGCATACTCTCAAGTTGAAAACTTACCATGATTGGCGGGGAATTCAGATACCCCAGGACTACGTTGATGACCTGGCGGACTTATTCTCTGTCTGTCCCCTGGTCAAAACCTTAAGCCTGCGCATTCCCTTCGAAACGTGGAGCCCCATTCCTTTACAGAAAGGTTCAATAGCCAAATTTTCGGCGCAGCTCACTCATGTTGAGTTGACCAATTGTGTTGGCTGGTTTCAGGAAGCTATGTTGCCTCACCTGTCACCAGATATGGTGTCACTGATAGTGTTGTCAGCTGTGAACGGATACGGTCCGAATTTCCTCCTCCTCTTACTCCAGCGATGTCCAAGAATACAGAGACTTGACTTTGAATGCAATAGGATATCTGCAGAGGATCTGATCAGGTTTTGCACAGCTTCTGGTCAATCACTCAAGTTCCTGAGTCTTGACAGGTTATATTACGGTCAAAACGTTGTGAGCAGGTTCTTCCCCTACATGCATGTTCTAGAGGATTTGTGGTTGGGATACAGGTTTCCGCTCCATGTTGAAGACATAATATCTATTGCTATGTCAAGGCAGTCATGTTTAAGATCGTTTGTTTCACACCCTATGATGATTGAACCGGGAAATCTCTATGCTACCCCAGCATCGATCGAACTGAATAGCGCTCTAGCTAGAATGGTATACGCACATCGGTCAACACTAGAGACTATTTGGCTCTATGGAGAGTTCCTACTATCTAAGAACGTCTTTGACAGCTTGAAGAAGGCGAGGCACTTGAAAGGCGTTCTCTTGCACTGGGAGGATGGACTTGATAGGTCTGAAATTGATGGGCTCTTGAATGCGTGCCCGAAGCTTCAGGACGCACTCGGCGGTAAAGCCTTGTTTAAAGAAGAGAAAAACATCGAAAATAAGGGTGATCAAGAGGTTGAAGAAGAGGATAAACAAGACGATGACGTGAAAAAGATTTATGAGGTGCGTATTGGGGACGACAGCGGATGCTACAAGAAAGACTATCCCTATTGGGAAAGCAGTTGGGCAGTAAGATTGAGACCACCAAGAGAAAATTCATAGTTGCGAATATTAGAAGTTATTCCTACCAAGTCAACTGATATAAAATATCACCAAAACACAAACTCTGTCACTATCTTTCTTATCTCGAGTAGATAACGTCATCTCGATAGCAGCTATAACCGAGCAATCCCGGTGCTGAATCACGCTATGCCTTATTGAGAAGGTCCCCTCTCACCGAATGATCTCGCAATTGTATTTATCATCGAGAATTTTCTCGCCTCGTATTTAAACTTTGCATTGAATTTTTACTTGCATTGTAACTATGGCCAGTGACGAGACAACACCGCTTCTCCCTTTGAAGGGAGAAAGCAAGGGTAGAGTGAGAAATTGGCTATCGAGGGCTTTTAATGTTGAGAATCGGATTTTGCTTGCGGGGTTTCTCATCACGTTATCATTCAGTTTTACCCAAGTTCCGTGAGTACTGCCGTCAATTGGAAAGGC
>PVPY01001586.1:0-16781 GCA_002982035.1 Fusarium algeriense | reverse complement strand
GGTCAGCAATGCAGCAGGAATTTTACAGTGGGTGTTGCTGACTAAGCACATGACCCGTGGCTGTACGGACCCGTCCCCCTATTGACCGCCAGGCTGCAGCCTACTATTACTAAGCGACTCGCTTGTATTGGGATCTCTTACCCGCACAACCGGTAGTGCGAATAGAGTCACGTGTTTTGGCACAACTGGTTGTGCGGGTAAGGGTCCCCGCTTGGATTGCTTGAGTAGATCACTGATATCCGCCGCTGCCAGGTCCAATTTATTGTTCTCCCAGAGAAATTGCACTGGCGCTCCAGAAACCATTTCTTCAAACGCCTTTCCTGCTGCGCAAAGATTACTTATATAACCATCATCCCCATCTAGAAGCTCGTGAAATACCTCCGCTGGACCAGCATTATTATGTCGACCGAGCTCTAACCACTGCTCTTTGCCGATTTTAAAATCGTTATATGTATCCAGGAATATGAAAGGCAGCAGTCCATCATGCCGTCCGCACACTCGCTTCCAGTCATTGCCATCTTGAATATGCTGCTGGAGTTGCTTCTTCCCAATGTTGTGACGAGATGCAAGATCGTTGAGATAGGCTGGGTCAGATCGTAACCGCGCCCCGTGACGTTTCGCTTTCTCATTTTCCTCTGCAAGTGTCTTTTGAGCGTGACGAAGGAGAAACTTTTCCAGCCTTGATGTTTTTGTATGACGTATCACTCTTGCTAATGCCCGGTCCAGCGGGGACTGAGTTGAGTCGTTAATATCAGTGTCCTGTGATTGTCGCTGCTTCCAGTCCTGCACGAGCTCGGTGAACTGTTGAAGAATCTGTTGGCTAAGAACTGCGGCTACACGCTTGTAGACCCTCAACTCTGTGGCAGAGGGATTTTCGCGATCGATTAGCAAAGGGCGGCGGTACGGCGAATTTTTAAGTTCGTTCTCAATCCCGGTTAGCTCTTGTATGGCCGCGGTATTGGTGCGTGTCATTTTTCTGGGCGCGTTTTTGGAGAGTTGATGGTGTGCTTTCCGTTTATTGGCTTGTGCCAATTCCTGCGGGGAGGCAGTGGTTTTGCTGTATTTCTTAGCAATAGCATACATACCATCGTCGCTACACCCAGTGACCTTGCTAAAGTCAATTTTCTCCCCAGGGGGTCCGTAGTTAATCGACTGAGCGGCGCAATAGCCAAAATTAAGGATCGAATGTTGCTGTTTTGGTAAGGTGTAGAAGGCTTCCCCACGTCCGACGGCTGCAACGATATAATCTATACCCTCCTTCTTGAGCCTGGAGGGAGCTAAAAGGAGAGATAGGTGTGAAAGAAACTGGTCGCATTTGCCACACTTCCAGTTTGCCTTGACAAATGCATCAAACTTGGCTATGTGATGTTCTTCAATTGCCAGCCACAGTTTATACCCGGGTCCGAAGTAAACCTCGTTATAGGATCGAAGATCTTCGAAGTCTTCCGCATGTGTGCGGTTTCCGGAACCGGGACCACCAATGTGGTGATATGGGACATGCAGGTCCTTGAGGTCAGGGATTCCCGTGATCTCAGGTCCAGGATCCAATCGCTCATCAGGAAGAATGTCGAGATTACCGATATAATACGGAACAACCTCTTTGGGAGGATCTAAGGCGAACCTTTCAAATATTTCCTCGATTTCGGGAGGTGTTGGCCGCTTACATTCGGTAGTGAACCCCTCCCAATTGATTGGAGGTCGGCTACTCGAGACGTAGACCATTGCGTACCCCTCACCTTTCGGACCTGCCTCATACCGAGTGCTCGTAGTCTGCCACTTTTCATCAGTCGTCTTGACCATCTTTTGCATGTGGGCGAGGTCAACATTCCTGAGAGGAACAGAGAAGTGCTGTGGGTCACCGTCGCGTTCCATCTCGGCAAGCTTGGGGACGAGCCTTTCCATATCAGCGAGCGTGAGAGTGGTTGTTGGTCCGATATCCCGGCCGGCTCCTCCGCTAGCGGAATCGCTTTCTTCACTGGTTGGGCTGGCAGAGGGAGACTCTGTTTGTTGGTCGTCGGCGTGTTGGTCATCTCCACTCCCTAGTGAATGAGTCTGCATTGGAGGGTGTTTTGTAGCAGCGGAGAGCATGTCCATGGCTGATTCCATGTCTTGGGTGAAATCGTCATCTGCATGAGGCTTTCCATTGGGTCTGGTGTCGCCGTCTCCTGTTGCGCATGCTGTAGGACTTTTTGGCTCAGGAGAACTGGCCCCGTTACTGACCCCAGGACTCTGAGTTGGCTGGTCAGTTCGGCCGTCAGCAACAGGACTCTGCGCGCCAGGAGAGCTGGCTTTGTCGTCGGTCGCGGGATCCTGTCCCGAGCAAGGGTCAGTGATCCTATTGAGGCCTCCAGGAAAGGGTTGCCGGGTCTGCGCGCTATCCCCTGCGTCGCCGACGTCCAACATGGCTTCATCCTCGTCACCAGGCCTACCAGAGCTCTCCGGCCATGTGATGTGAGTCGCATCAGAACCGGCTGGTGATGTGTTTGCGGCCGTGGACAAGGTTGATGATTCAGTCACAGCCGAGTAGCTCCTCGCGAATGTTCTGTCCTCGGGTCTTGTATTCGGGCCAACTCTTGCGCCTTGCTTGGATGGGCTCGGAGTAGTTGGCACGGCGGCTGCGCCCTGGGCAGTGGTGTCATTGCCTCCGTCGTTGGGTGAGTGAGATGGACTATTGGTGGCGTCCAAATCACTCCCAGTCATGGTCACATCCTCCGACGCGGCGGGCTGTTGGTCGTCGCATGTCTGTGCAGGCTGTGACGACGAGGTCTCGCTTGCCTGATATTGTGACGAGACCTCTTGCTCGGAAATTCCGAGTTGTGTACTGACTTGCCGCTCGCACGACGTCTCTGATCGGCCGTCCATCTGGGGGTGATTCGTCGCTTCGTCCGTGACTTGTTCGTTGCTTGGAAGCATGAGATTCTGAGCTTGTGCGTTGGCATCTTCTGCCTGCCATATAATTGCCTGCAGCTGGTCACTCAAACTATCCATGCCACCCTTGATTGTCACCAGTAGCTCAGTAGGCGGATTCTTGCATTGCTCAGCAACTTGCCCGATCGACTGGGAACGCGTTTGTGGCTTCGTTTGAGGGGTTCCAACGTGAACCGTGCAACGTAGTGCATTTAAGCGTAAAGAAAAGTCCAGCAGGCTTGTGTGTAGTGAGCCAAGTCTGGACTTGAGAGCATTGTGTGTGGACATAGTGTTGCTGAGATGGACGGTCGGCGCAAAGCGGATGCGATTTGCTTTGGTGGCGGGTCTCTGTGACGGGAGCATCACGCTACTTATGTACGGTTGCTTACGGCTTGGAGATCCGAGCGCGCGGGGATGCACGGACCAACTTGTACAGACGGTGCTGCACTATCACCTGACTGATAAGATCTCCCCGCATCATGAGATACGCCACAGCATTGTGGCGGATGTCGCGCTGGGCCACTTTTTAGGCGCCGACTTCCTGGGAAGTCACACTCACGAATCTCAAATTCACTAAACATGGAATGCCCCAAGCACACGTTAGAGGTCATTGCATTGGTTAAACTCTGCTGATTAGAATGAAAGTTGAGTTAAAGATTGTTTAATGGTAATGACAGTAACTAGCCCCTCTACCCTAGGTATACATTTTGGTAAGTAGAGAGACAATCAGCATGATAAGAATACACCAGGCAAACCGCTTTATATCCCCTCGTAGCCATTTCAACGCCAGCCCCTCTCCACTTTCTTGGTCCTCCTCCCCTTGAAGGAGGCTTTCAATGATCAATCGAAGTATAATCTTGCCTTCGGTAGGGTTGTCGAGCTTTTGCATGTCGTTGACGTTGGCTTGAGAGTACTTCTCCATGTCTGTAAAGAGAGTTAGACCATTGGCAAGCATAGGCATTGTAGGAATCTGACCAATGGATGGATTCATTATTGCAAGAGGAGAAAGGATGAAAAGTGAGGCGTGTTTGCTAAATTACAGCAACATATTCGGCGTTCAAGGCCCCTTATATATCCCTACATCTCATCCTCACCGCCAGAGCCTCATTTACAATCAGGCTCTGCACCCACATCACTCTCCTTCAGGGGTCGCAGAAGTTAGGCCTGCATGGCCATGTAGCCTTGAGAACAGGACCTTGCTGCTCTTTGTCTTGCTACCGGCTCGAAGTACAATTTAAGCGCCTTTGGACGTGCATTTTATAAACGTATACCCGTCGGTTGCAACCCATGGTATAGTCTTGAATGATTTTTCTTTGGATCGAATACTGTTGAGCTCTTTTTTAGAAAGTTCGAAGATGCAAATGCTATCTGGAATGCTTTTATTGTGCTTATCCAGGAGCAAACTTAGTTTGTTGTACCAATCGCCTTCGATTGGGCCTTTGACTTTTTAGATATGCTCTGGGAATCGGTACGTTGAATAGAACTTACCCTTTGAGATATGACGAACATCATTTAGGTTTACAAGGAAATAGACCTGGCAGGGATCCCTTTTAACGCCATTTATATAAATGGCTGGTATCTCTATTTCGGACTGTTTCTGCATGGCTTAGGGAGCTATCGGCACTGCTTTGAGATTACCGCAGTTCGATCTAAGAAAGGCATCGTACTAACTCTGGCTTCATATACATTACCACTGCTCCAGGAATTCGTTTGAGTAATGATCCTTGTTCGAGAAGACTAGTGAGTTTACTATGTACCAAAACTCAACAGGGGGGAAGTGGGCGGCTCTCTTCCTTTGATGACTTGGCCATGTTACGCATGGCCTTCCCAGACCCTTGCCGAACCTGCAGTCGTATCACAAACTTTCAAGGGTTCCTACCATGAGGCTGCATATCTCTGTAGGCATAATGCAACATGGATAAACACGTTTATATCCCTAGGTACTGTTATTCACCGCAATAATCCCCTTATGGAGAAATTAGGAGATGCTGTATTCATGAGGCGGTGGTGGGATGAAACAGAGGCAGTAGTTGCTACAATACTGACGATAATACGATTTAATCATGCCCCATGAGTCGACATAGGTGCTTGCTTATCTGCGTACGGGGCCAAGGACCGTGGTACTGACCCTCAACATAACCCAGCTTGACATCGTCCCTGAAACTTGCTCCAACGATTACAACATTGTTATCCCATTTCCTGGTATCAAATTCCCCCTGAATGCTTTCCTTCAATGCCTTAAAATCGCATGCTACATAGTAGAAAGTCTCATTTTGCGGGACAAAGTCTAGCTTTGGGGTTTCTGAGGACATGAGAAAATATTTTCTGGGCTCGATGAGATTGCGGTTCTCTGAATACGTCAGCATACTCCTGTAACGTGAAGGTTGACCCTACCTAGTCCTTTTACCACTGCACCAGTCATAATATATCTTTCTGCCATTTTTCAGAGATAAGAGGTAACTAATGACCAACAACCCGTTCAACCGACCGTGGCGAACGAATCAAGTATTTATACGCATCGCGCGCCAGTTAAACAACCATTCTATTATAGACGAACTGATGAACAGCTCACTAAGCCTAAAATAATTATATTCCATTTCATTTAATAACCACACCATAACCTTTTAAAGACAAGGTAATCATTATTAACCTGCCTGCATCAACACAGACCGCTCAATCCTGCTCTCGTTGCAGGGCCCGGGGAACCGACGTATATGTTGCTTTACAACGGATCCATTTGCCAAGCGGCTGCTCACAAACGAACCCCTCCCCACGCTGACAGGGGTAACCGGGGCACGAAATGCAGGGGTCTAAGCGAGCAATGGCGTGGATCGGCATGCGGGTCCGAGGGGGCGTGTAAGTACTCTTGATTTAGTACTCTTCTCTCAACTGCAACTCAGAAGCCTCACCTCGTCATCTCGGACGATAACATGGCTGCTTATTCCATGTTTAAGCTGTTCTAGAGCCAAAGAGGAAAGATTTGCCCGTTGGCTACATGATTAGTTAACGAGTTGATGGAGCTCCTGTCACAAATACTGGCTATCCCCCGCTCTAATCTTTGCTTCATCTCATCTTCTTACCAACCTCTCTACGAGTACACTCGAACCCTCAAGTATCATGACTGGCATCACTGCTGCCACTGAGCCCTCGAAGGCTCAGGAAGAACGCCAACTGCACGGAATCCTTAGCCACCTTATTTCACTTCACTCTTCTTTTGTTGTCAGGGACAACGCTAAAATATTTTCCTTATATCTCGAATTTATAGCGAAGTATGGGCATCGCGAGCTCGCTGCCTATCTTCGAGATGACATCTACCAGCTGAAAAATGAGGATCCTCCAAACATAGAATCCTCCACAAATGACCAGCTCTTAAAACGACGTCAAAGAACTTTCTCCTCAAGGCAACCCCTTCTCATTCGAGCCTTCCAACCAGAAACCAGGAGAAGAAGTCCGGGATAGGGATGTTATTCGTCGCCTGAAACGCGCGCTTGGACTTGGGATTGAGAACTACTCAGCCGACATAAAAGACCAGCTTATTGTTGCTTGTGGCATCGCTTTGTCGCAACTCGGTCAATTAATTGTCGACAACCAGAGCGATCCACTTCACGTATATGGCTAGAAAGTCTTCATTCTCTATACAGAATCTCTAAACAAACGACGGTTAGCCAATCAACCCCAACCCATCTGTCCTCCAGATGGCCCACCACCACCCCAACCATCAACGTGGAGTGGCATCCCTGAGTCCTTGGAGGCTCAGGATCCCGAACTTGTGGTAATCGCCATCAACATGATGTCACTCCAACGCTGTTTCCAACATGCCCCAAAATCATTTTGCTCAGCTGTCGCAGCGGTAAAGCGTGGTCTTCTCAACTGTGCTGCCAATGCTCGGGATGACATCTACTTGCAGATGGACGCTCGTCCTCGAAACAGAGAATCGTCGAAAGTACAGCTCCAGTCTGACCTTGGCGAACTCTTGCAAGAAAGGCAAACTCCCCAAGGCACCCTCTTCTGAGCCTTAAGTCCAAGACGCAGCCAGAGCGGACCCTTGATCGTGAGACTGTCCTTCGAGGACTGAATCACTCGCTCGATCTTCAGATTGTTGATTACAATGCCGATCTAGAAGAAAAGCTTATTGCTGCTTGTAGAATCGGCTTGTCGCAACTCGGTCGAGTAATTGCCTACGGCCCAACCAGTTCACTTGTCAGCAATTGCTGGCTAGTCCAGGATCTCCTTGAAAGATTTCCAAGAAGTCGATGCTCAGCCTTGTTGCGGCCTATCAATCGACCCGTCCGCCCTCCATTTACCCAATTACCTCAAGAAGCAGCAATCAGCGAGATCTTAAGACGTCTGGAGCGACTCGAAGAAGACATCGAGGACCTGAAAAAGGATCAGAGGGATCAGGACGTCAAAGACAACCTTAACCTGCGCGTCCGGGTTGACAACATTGCTCAAAAGCTCAATGACATTTCATATGTCTTTCGGACCAGCAACAAGGGACCGGTCGGGCCTCCTTGCACTCCAGCGGATCGAACAGACGATGGCCAGTATGTCAGTATCGCGCAGGTCAAGGGCTGCGATGCTCCAGAGCTTGCCGCTATAGAATAGCGAGCTACGTTCTCAGACTGCAGTCAGAAATATCCCCCTTTTCTAACAAATCTATTTTTTCTTTTATCTAAAGGGTCTAGTTCTTATTATTTCATTCTTTACTGTGACTAAATAGCAATATTCCATTAGTCACACTGCAATAATCAATTCTTCTGCCCAGTGTTACCATATCAAATCTCCTGCGTGCCATAGACCTAATTGACTCTAACCCCCTTCCTTGAAAGTTCCGATTCAAGAATGTAACGCTATCGTGGTTTGCTATGAATTTAAGTGCCGCAATGTCCCCTTCGCTCCACGGCGTGCGCTGGATGCCAGTCCATCCTTCGTTCATAGCTCGGTTAGTATATAATATGTCCCATAGCTTATGGCAACCTGCTCCTGCTAATATAATGTCGCCTTTCTGTATGAGCCTGCCTTTCCCGAAAAAGTTCACAGATCTAACAGCAGTTAGGATAGTATATCTAGAGATTGGGGGCACTGACATCGCACTATTCGGTATTGCTTGCCATCCGGTATCCAGCGGCAAAGGGCTGGGGGCTCTGTTTATCAACTCCTTAAGAAGCGATGATACGTCTGTACCACGTAAGGCCCAACACTGGGTCTCGCTTTTGCCATTGACATATGTCGTATATCCAATGCCATGACCAGAATCTGATCCATTGTTGAAAGAGTATTCAAACGAGACCATTTCTTTCGGCTCTACTTCGAGGCTATACGGGTTTTTGGACTTTTCCTCCCTGCGAATTGTTAGTTTACGCGATCTGTAGCGGTGGTTCTCATACTCATCTCCAACCCAAACTTCGCCAATAGGATAAGATGCAGAACCTTCAACTTCAGTAACTTTGACTTCCAATTTAATCCAATGTCCAAATGAATTTTCCTTGAAAATTGGCACAAATACCAGGTCAATGCCGCCATCTTGCCTTTCAATGGAATCAGGAACATTAGAAAGTAAAAAGCCTGCTATATCAATCTCATCGTCGCTCTGGGGATTGCTTTTGGTGGCCCCTTTGGCATCAATTCCATCAACAGATGTTATAATTAGCTCAGCAAAGCACGTTGCACTTTGATTCGTTTCATGAGTAACTTTGATATCGGGGTCAAGGCGACGAATGAAAGGAAGGTATTCGTCACGGTATGTGGAGTATTGGCGTTCCATCTCGGCGAGGCAAAGGCAACCGAAGCGATGGGGAAAAGAGGCAACAGGAGGAGAGGTTGGTTCGCCTCGATATGGAGGTGGAGCTAGCTATATACATACTCATGTCGTTTGGGGAATGTGATGCAGAGTATAGGTAAGCGGCAGGCATGTATACATGTCTAGGAAACCATGACTGCAAACTCCCGTGTCAGTTTACTCAATGACGCGGCCGTATGCTATGAAGTGATCGCATTCTGATTTGTCTTTGAATGGGCTGGCTTGGCAAGTGGTGCAAAGTTATCTTAGCTTGGACAGCCATGTAAATATGACTCGTTAATTTCCTCAAGACCACACACCCCTCCCCCCTTCCCACTAACAGGGGCAAGATATTAGCGGCTTGGGTGATGACTAGCAGGTAGGCTGTGGTACAAAAACCACCCAACGCCCGGGTTGCACCTCAATCCACAGACAACAAAGACCAAGATGCAAATGCTCGTCACCATCTCCTGCATGATACCTGCAGGTAAAATTTGCTCATACATTAGGCAGGAAGACAAACTTCAAAAACTTATTATCTCATTTGTTGCTTTCTATCGGGGCTCTTCACATGATCCCCTTGATTTCTCGACCTTATGCAAGGAAGCAAGAAAGTATGGATCTTATGGTTTCCTTAAACTCCTTTGCCAACGCCAGGGGATTTACCTATGTTGGTTTGACAAGTTTCGACCCCGACAGCGACTCCGCCGCCTTCAGGATGCGTTTGAGCATCTACGATGTTCGACCAGGACTAGAACGGGTCACGCGTTTGCTGGATTGGAACTGAAATGGGGGCCTAGCCTCGGCGGAGAAAGTACCAACAATAGTCATCTTGAGATTGCGATCCTTACAGGAATGCTTTTAGGTCAAATGGGTTATTATTATATCCAGGGCAGCTATTCAATTGTTGAGATCGGGCACCAAGTCTGTGAGTTTTTTTGGCACCAGACTGCGAGTTTTGCCAGTTTGTGTGGCCTCTGATGCTAGTTCCTTTACATCTGCAGCATCAGATGAGACATGCAACTCTCAATGGACGCTGGTTGACGATGGAGAGACTCAGCAGCTTGCATAGGTAGATAGTATTATCACTGGGAATTCGTCTTTAACCGCTGGTCCACCGGTTCTATTATCCAAATCCAGCCTCTACTTGGCGATTACAAGAATATCTTATGTTCATACTTGTTTCCATGCATAAAGAAACTCCCCTGGGAGAATCAGGAGCAGACAAGAACTTGTCCGGCCAGACACACACCTTCCAGTGGAGGACCTTGCGAGATAACCCACCACCCAACCCCCTTCGAGCGACCCCTTACAACCCTGACGCCCTGCATTCATAGATCCCTGATGCAAGGCCGGCATAGATGCAGCTTGCAGTACGTACACTCCCAGATTATCCAGTGAGGGCCGGAGCGGCAGTGCTGGCAGATCCACTGGACTAAAGTGCTGTCTGACTTGATCGACCGGAACTCGTGAGGGCAAGCGTTGGCCATTGTGGCGGTTCTATTATAGTACAGCCTATCATAGTTCAGGATCGCAGGATGTAATAATCAGCAAGTATGACTTACCTTGCACATGAAAGATGGCATCAATAAGTCTCTAGGAGGAGATAAAAGGGTATATACACATGAATTCAAGAAACAAGAGCCAATCTGGGGTTTAAATATTTCTCTAATCAGTAGCTGTGGATAGAATACCGTACAATGGCCTGGAGAATTCACCGCTGGTCTAACAGACTGAAAAAGGGTTGCGCAAGGAAAACGAGGGTTGTAACATGGGTTTATTTGCAAGGATCTTACATACTGAAGGGGCGTGTTTATACTGTTAGAAGCCTCCCCTTACTTTCCCCTGGCAGCAACGAGGGGGTAGAAGCCCACTTCTTTACTCGTTCCTGCCTCTCTCGTTCCCGATATACCGCCCCCACGATGGACTCTATCGGGGCTGTGAAGCTCAGTAGCATTCCTTCCGTTTCCCATTCTTTATCCCGGACAGGATCTCTCCCTTCAACTATGACTGGCTTTTTTGTGTTTCTCCAGTCGTCCCTATTGGGTGCATCGTGAAGGAGAATGCCAGCGTCGACATTTGGGTCCTCTGGTCGTGGGTTTTCCATAAGTTCAATCGAAGAATCCCAACTGGGCCCGAAACCAAGACCTCTGTTAGCCATCCACGATATGACTGTTTCCTTTTCACCGCAGATGCCAATAACAGGGATGTGTTGCCTTGATGGTGGTGAGCAAGGTTGGAGGGGTACATGATCCGAATCTGGGGAAGTTGCAGATGAGGGTTTTCTATGAAGATATACGCAGATAAAGTAAAGAATGTTGATAAGGGTGATTACGCAGGTGAATGTTACGCATATCGCAATGACACTGCGTTCGCGTTCTGAAAGCGGCATGTTTAACTTGGTCTAGGTCGTAGTGGTGGCTTTGGGCGGCCTGTTGTATCGTATGCGCCGCGTCCCTGGTTGCTCAGGGTACTAGAGGAGGTTTGCATGAGGTGGTTGATCGAAAAGGTAGGCTTGAACTGTTGAGTGCTTGGCGAACCAGTGTCAATGAGGCCTGCTACATAGTTGCCTCGCTGGGTTGCACATTCCTTTAAGTATTGATATGCTCTACAGGTTCAAGGATAATATGCTTGCTTTTTCCAGGTCTCAACTCGTAATGAAATGCAATATTTCTGGGTGGGTGACAGCACTAACAGCGTTCAATACGATTGCTACTTAAGCATACGCCCCCCCTTACATCGCCGGGTTGCGCGGCAGTAACCCCGAGCGACTCTATTCCTCTTTGGTTAAGTACAAGCTTGTCTATATTAGGAAGGAACCTGCTGTCCCACGCGCAGGCCTGACTGATATAAGCGACACTATTCCTCTTTGACTAAGTACAAGCTTGTCTATATTGGGAAGGGATCTGCTCCCAACCTTGCGGCCTGGTGCGTTGTCAAGACCCACCTCAGGCGCCACGCAATATCCATCTCCGCACCAGCGTTTTTAGTCGGCTCACCTACCAGTTCGCTCCTACAAGACTCAGACAATGAGCGGGAAACTACCTACGCCCATCCCAGGACAGCCGTCATATGAACAAGGCCAGCTATCAAGCCAACAAGCTGTGGCATTTAGAAAACTGAACGCAAGCATACCTAAGAGCGAGGATGAGTGGCAGCAGGCTCGAGAAGAGCAAGGGTTTGCGACCCCTGAAGAAGTCTATACAACGGTTTCATCTCTCGTTCAGGGTGAATCTCTACGCGAGGATCTGCGGAGATTAATTTATATTGCCGTTTTCTGTGTAGATTACTGCGAAAACAAGGCTGAAGCTTACTGCAAGTATCGGTCCCGCACCAACGCAAAAATGGACCTCGGAGAAACGACTATTTGCAACTATATGTTTCGAGTTAGAAGTTTTCTTGCTTTGATGGATAAACTCTACTTGAAATCAGGGCCACGGATCTTTGAGACATTGCTTTATAGTAGGAGATAAACAGTGGCCTGTTTAAGGAAGCGCTGACGATAAGCAGTACCACTCAGTCTTGGAGCTCTGCACTATTATAAACAAGCACCAGACCAATTTGAATCATGTTTTCCGAAAATAGAAGTTACCGCTGAGGTACAATCATCTCTACCACTCTATCTCCCATTTATTATTGCCATCCGGCACCGGGAGTATAGGTAAGCCTAATTCCGATCAGTGGCTGAGGAAAACCTAATGAAAGCAGTTACGACCAGATTTGCAAAGCGCTTCATACAAGGACTTTCAGCAAGGAGGAATTCGGCAAGTTTCTCTATATCTACGAGAGCAGAAGACCAATACCCTACATACTCCATGGCCGCTATGACCCGATTCGAGATCAATGGTTACGTGTTACCATCCCTAATCTTACTGGCTATAAGCCATTCCAGATTCCAAAATCCATTCAGGATATCATAAAAAGAGCTGGCAAGCCACAAGATGATCCTGTCAGCCAGAATATACCTGGTGCAGTCGTCTTCAGGTTTAAGTGGACTCAGGACCACCAAGAGGCTGTCGACCAGATAATTGGCATACTAGTAAGTAAAATGTCTGAGAAACTGGGTAACAGGCTAACTGGAGAGAAACGCTTGGACTTGCTTAGTACAGGGGTATCAGTAGCGATGCAATTCTTTCTTCGGCATGATTCTGGGTCAATGGTAGTCCCTATGGGATATCAAGTCATTATTATTCCAGCTGTTGCAACTGCTGAGGCAGTCACCATAACAATAAGCCACCAAGATACAGTAAAGGATGTTATGTGGAATGCTAGCTCTGGGTTACTACTTGGACAAGGCACAAAGCTGACAACAGCAAGACCGATTCATTATAAGGCAGTTACGCTTCCGATCTCAAAATAATAAACGGCCATGCTATTCCCCCCTTTTTTATTCCTTCTTGCCCTTGGTAGTGTCTATGCGTATTGGGGTGCCTCCGTCGTCTTCACTGACGGGAAATTCGCCAGTGGCTGGTGGGTTTCCTTCAGACGTTAGAAAAGCAAACCAGAAGGGAGTTAAGTCATTCACCGGATGAATCACCCTTAGGCGAGCTTTGCTCAGAGGTGTTGCCGCTGTTCCGCGGCTGGTCGTTGTTATCTGGCATATTGACTCGGCGTACAATGCAGTTGTGCTGTGTCTAAGGTGAGGAGCAATCACATCTTATACGTCGCAGAGGCTCAACAATTCGAGCATTATACCTGGGCTCACTTGGCCTACATAACTGGCCCGGGTGAGAATCGACTCATGATTGTTGGTAGAGGCGTATGCATTTCATTTGGGGTTGGGGTCATATAGAATGCGCATGGTTCGCTTCACTTACATCCTAGGGGCTGCATATCGCGAGCCGTCCATCTGATAAATCAACCTCAGGCGGACTCGGCTCTGAGGTGTCTGCAATCTCCTGTGGCTGATCATTGTCTGGCATATTGTCTCAGCGTACGATGCAATTGATTGATGCTGTATTTTGGCTCTAAGGCAAGGAACGATCACATCTTATGCGTCAAGCTTAGCCTGCTGGTTCGCTTGGCCTGACCTTTACCTGTTTCATCATGATTTTTTTTCAATGTTTCCAACTTGATATCTGAACCGCCATTACTGCAGGCCACTCGGTGCTATGGTTAGACTGCTTTCCGAGTGTTGTCATGGCCATACCCCTGAGGCAGTTCATTACCATCATCTTGGGCTGCATAATGGACTGCTCTAGTTTATGATATCTCCTGGCTCTGTGTTCTATCCGCATTCTATACTTACCAGTACTAATTAAATCACGCCGGCTACAATTACAGGTAAGAGGCGTTTCTTAATTGGGGGACTCGAGTGCAGATAGCTCACGAAACTGTGAGACGCTAGCTGATGGTGCATAGCTCACGAATCTGTGAGTCGCGAGCTGATGGTGCATAGCTCACGAATCTGTGAGTCGCGAGCTGATGGTGTATAGCTCACGAATCTGTGAGTCGCGAGCTGATGGTGTATAACTCATGAATCTGTGATTGCTTGATATCACGTGCAAACACACCTCTTTGCGTCTTTCCCCGTCCTGCGCGGGGTTCCCTTAGCCTCGGCAACATCATCAGATCAGCATGTCCAACATATCAGTTGAGGAAGCAATATCCGATATCTTGGAGAAAGGATTTCACAAGGTCGACGACCCAGAAATAGGGTCGAAGATTGAGACGATGCGTGCTAGGGACCTATCTTTCAAATTCTCTGATGAATCAGGCTTTGACTTCTGGCGATATCACATTTACTCGAATACAGTCGGTTTCCCCCTCGCATCTCGATCTGTTCCTAACCAGAGACAGCACGTCCAAAATATCTTCAGCGCACTAAGTCGTGACGCGGAATCGCCACTTGTGTTAATTCATCAGGGTTTTCTCGCCCCGGATAAAGGTCATATACAAACGTTGCGGTTTGGCGGAAATATCGCAAACTACTTTGTTGTTCTAGCATGCCCAAAGAAATCGAAGTTCGCTTACTATCGCGGGTCTCATACGAAAACCGATCTAGAAAGACGGCCCGCTCCAAACCGCTTTTGGGAGGTGATAAAAGCAGAGCTACGAGACAAAGGATGCGAGGCAGAGAGTTGCTCATTCGAGCAAGGTGGATTGTGCGTTTTCACCTTTTTCATCCATATCCTTCCGCTCACACTTTTCAGGGTTGTGTCTGATGCAAGAGTTCTTTTCGAGCGACAGGAGGGAAAATCGTACTTTTACATGTATGTCAAGTTGTCTGTACTCACGCGGCTGCTGGAGTTAGAGCGATCATCAGACGAGAAACCCTTAACGGAAAATTTGGGTGTAATACCTCCGACATCCCATGATGTTCACGAAGTTGCTGGGCTAGGCGTACACATAAAGCCATGATAGTTAGGAATTATCAAATTATTTTTCTAGCATTGAAGTGTTCCTGTAATATATCTCATCTGCGAATCCCTTCGCTGCTAGGTTATTGTCGGAGGGATGGTGCGAGTTTGTAATAATATCTACCTGGCTATGCATAAAGTGTAGTGTGGTATCAGAATTATTGCCATTTGATGCTGTTCTTTGGTCGTGATCGTTTATAATGAAGGCAGTTCCGCTAGGTTTATTGCTACCAGGAACTTGTATTGGGTTGCCGGGCTGATTCATGAGAAACACGGGACCATCGAGTGCGTTGTCCTCTAAGGGCGGTATTGGGTTACCGAGTTGATTCATGAGAAACTCGAGTATGTTGTCCTGTATTGGGTTTGTCTGATTCATGAGAAACACGGGACCATCGAGTGCGTTGTCCTCTAAGGGCGGTATTGAGTTGACAGGTTCGTTCATGGGCAAACAGCAGCCGTCAGGGCCACTGTTACACGGCGCAGGTGTTCGGTAATTCGGGAAGGGCACGATGCTATTAGGCCTAGAGGTAGATGCTGAAATGTCATTTGCAGTACTCGGTAGATCGGCATGCGGTAGGTTCGGGTGCGATTGTCCTTTTTCTGAGCGCTGGTCTGGCAAAGAAGTAGGTTTTGGGTTCGCGTGCAATCGTTTTGGTTTGGAGGGATGATCCGGCCGAGGAGTGGGCTTTCGCTTTTTGCTATCAGCTGACGATGTTGCAACGACGAACTCTCGGGTAGCCCATCTTTGAACTGCCGCCTTCAAGCGTTGCGAATGTTCACTCATGGAGCAACTGTGGCGTATGTAGGCGTTCGCAAACCGAAAGGTCTGTCGGCAATCGCCAGGGCAAACTGCGAAGCACTCAACATCTACTAAGTTCAGCGACGTTAATCACATTGGTAGGGTAGCTCACGTTCTTGGAAATGTCGTTTCAGGTTTCCGAATTTTGGCGATTCGTATTCGCAACCGCTCACTGGACATTTTTTCTTGTTTTGACGGTCGTGAACAGTGATTTTATACGAGCTAAGGTGAAGACGGCATCGACTGAGTCTGCCAAGCACCAGCATTATTCGCAGCTTTTCGTGCAGCTACATAGTCATCAGTGAAGACGTAGGCCAATTGAAGTGCAGACTAACCGAAAAGTCATTGGCATAATCTTCGAGGGTTTGGAAGGACTCGTTGCAAAGATGACAGGGCTTGCCGGGCTCAAACTGATTGGGGTCATAATTTCGACACTGAGAGTACTCTTGAATCAAACGCTGTGCTTCAGCCTGGTTTTTGGGTCAGTTGATGAGGAGTAGAAACATGAAATATAGACAGACTTCAAACTCTGCACTGTGAATAGATAAAGCAGCATTGTTGTCGAATTGACGGTAGCATATCTGGCATTGGAGGGAACCCATTGTGGATGAGATGAGAAGACCTAAGTTGGAGACGGACAGGTGGCACCTCATTTTGTCAGACGATCCCATGAGTAGATTGGACCAATAGGAACTAATTTTGGTCTATCGGGCTGACACAGGGTCCCGATTTCGATTGGTTCATCTTACTCCACCCCATCGACCTGCGAAGATATAAATGCCGCTTCATGCCGCCACGCATGATCTGTATTTACTCCATGGACTTTGAACTCAGGCCATTGCTGTCTTTGTATCCTACTACAATGTCTAAGTGCCAAGGGTGTGATGGTTCAGGAAAAGTGAAAGTGGCAGGGGGGACTGTTGAAATGAGCATATTA
>PVPY01001585.1:0-13156 GCA_002982035.1 Fusarium algeriense | reverse complement strand
ATATATTATTTTTTAATTATAAGTTAACCTTAAAGGGGATATTTAAATATCTTTAAAGTCTTAATAAGTTTAAATATTAATAAGCCCCTACAGTTAGCTATAACAATAGAAAGTTAAATATTAATATAATTTAATTGCCTTAATTACAGCTTAAACCTAACTGTATATATATTAACTAAAAAGCTCTACTTAACAGCTAACATCTGTCACCCAGAAACCGACCGCCGTCGAGCAACAGATTCAGCATAAAAGTCGAATAGCACAAACCTTCCAAGACAAATAGGCAGTGACCGATAGTCTGCAAGATAACTATAGAAGCCCAAGCGATGGCACTAATTCGCTTCCGAGCCAGTCTCCGCCTCGGGCGGAGCTAGGATCATCTACTGGCACAAAGACCAGGAGGTAGATAAGGGCCAGGTGACTGCTCAGTAACACAAAGGGTCGGAAAGGAATGAAAACTGAGCTCAGTCGGGTTGAGAAAAAAACTTTACATGAAGGCTTTGGAGAGGAACCGACAAGCTGCTGCGAAATGTCGTGCGCGCAAGCAAGATCAACAAGACACTTGGAGCGCCCAGTTGGAGGAGCTACAAGGCCGGCATAAAGAGCTATCTGCTTCCTGCAGCCAACTGAGGGAAACGGATTTTCAACTCAAATCCGAACTATTTCGACATGGCGACTGCGATTGTACTCTCATTCAGCTATGTATCGCAAGTGAAGCGGTCAAATCCGTGGACAGCCTGATATTGAATCCGTCTCCTCCCAACAGCCCCAACAGCTGGGCCACCAGTACTCCAAGACCAGGACAGGACCAATAACGGATGTAATAAATCTCCTGACATCCTGCAATAAACCGGCGCGTTGTGGCTGAAAGCTTGTATTGCTATTAGGGTTTAGTGTAAGATATCGTTGATAAGTCTAATAGGATTTATCTGTGCATATCCACGTTTGTCATGTGCGACCAGGATGAGTTTTGTCGTATCATGTTTCAGGCAAGCGGAGACAGAATCAACCGGAAATTACATTGAGGGAGTAGCTTGAGATAACGAGTAAAAATTGCTTCGCTTTGAACACTTTAGCAACATGCCATTTTACAGCAACCAGGATCAAACAACTCATGTTATCGTCACAAGCAATTAGCCAAAGTTAAATACAGCAGTTCCACCAATTCCCATGTTTGAGGATGAGATAGTAGTCAGAGACTTTGCGCTAGCTGACAAGGGACCAGAATGTGACTTTCGGCTTATGAAGAAAGGTACCGACACCTAATTTGCCGGACATCGAACGATGTAACATTGTTAACCTGTGGAGATCGAGATCGAGATCAAGAAGGAAACCTAAAAATCGCAAACGCGGATATATGTGTAGATAAGGTGATATGACTTGGCTGTATATCATAGCAATGTGGTGATATTTGCCATTCTCGTCTTATATCGGAGGGACGCGGGGTGCGGGGTACACCACTATTTGTGCTGTAGATGGGTCTTTAGTTTTGATAGGCAACCATAAGCCAAAGCCGTAGGGTCTGCTACCATACCATCACTTGTCTATCTAAGGGTCCTGTTCAATGTTCTCCTGGACCATGGGCACACAATCTGTCACCCTATATTGAACTTGAGAGGCATCTAGACCATGCGCCACGTAGGCTCTGTCGGAAAATAGCGGGCAGAGCACGCATCGCTTTACCCATTCGCAAGGTTTGCACCCAAAATACCAACCCCTGGTGGAAACCTGTGTTTGTTTAAATAGTGCATTCTCGTTTATGGCATCCAGCACTTCATGGTATTGTACCATTGAACGCACAGTTTAACCATGAGCACCGCAGCTATTATTCCAGAATTAAACGGTTTTTATTGGGACGGAACGCCAAATCCATCCGAGGTAAGCATTTGACAAGCGCTAGATAGACGACAAGGACCCTTGTCACATCTAGGTAAACTCATTTCATTGCACAATCTCTATTGTTGGTGTGACCAAGACACAGTTGATCTCACAGCACCTTGCTATCCCTTATCGTATGTATCCAATGCTGACACCTCACAGTCGGTCTTCGACAACATCCTGAATCAATTTGAGCAGGGTAAGAAATCAATGATCTTGTCCAATGCAGATGCTCATATTCTCCAGAACCTTTTTTTATCGACCCTTCATACAAAACACCTGGTCATCACCTGTCGGCAATCTCACCACCACTTGACCCCTCCTGGAGTGAGACATATAAGACGGGAAAACATCTCTCTTGCCTCACCGACATCATTGGGGGTGACAATCTGCTCAAGAAGAGCGGGCCAACGCCGCACATAACAAATTCCGACGAGCAACTCGATCCAGCATGGTCTGATATGGACCAGACAACAGTCCCACCGCAGCCACTTACTGCAGCGCTTTCAGTGCAACTCGGCAGGGAGAAAAACAACAAAGAGGATCTCAAGGACGTCTCAAACAATCCAACAGTAGTGAAAATGCGCTCAGCATCCTGCAGACCAAAGAAAGTCCACAAACACCAACTTCCTGCACATGTCCTTGAAGCACGGAAGAGCCATAACAACGTGGAGAAGCAGTATCGCACACGCTTGAAACTGAGGTTTGAGCGATTACTTGCGGTGCTTGAGGCTTCCAAAGTGAGGGACTCGGCTGCGGGCGAAGGGGACTCGGAACCGCCGGACTTTGGCTACAGTCGAGGTGAACTGTTAGATGCCGCAAGCCAGCGCATCCTCACTCTCGAGGAAGAGAACAGACATCTGTCTACTCAGATAAGGAATCTAAAGCAAGGCTTCATGAGTCGCTGACCAAGGGGATGCTTTTGATGGAAGCATGAGAAGAAAACTGAGAAACACCGGAGGTTGGCGACAACACCATGTACGTAAATAGTTCTCCCTGGACATTACGCATATGCTGGCGGGGAATCACTCAATATATGTGTCCTGCGCAAGTCCGTTTAGACTATTTCCTCACCTTACACAGGACCAACTGCTCCGTAGTTTGGAGATAACCCCAGTGGCTGCACGCCTTTTATGCCTAAGTGTAAGGTATGATAACATCTGCCGGACTTGACTAACGCCCGTTGGGAGGCCAACCTTTCCTCACGATTCATGAATACTAGACCTGACTCATAGATCGGGACCTCACGGCTGGTTTACTTGCCATATTCGGTAAATGTTAAAAGATGTGGAATTGGTCCATATGACACAGGGTAGACGCCGACGTCGTACCTAGCTAGTCATATACTATCTACCAAATCTCTCTAAAAGTGGGCCTCCCGTGGCGTTTGAAGTATACAATACTCAGGGACGAAGTTATGCATACATATAGGGCATGTGTCATGTTCCGCTAGGTACCAGGTACCAATACACTCGGAGTGAAAGGTATGTTGACACTCCAGTTGACGAACCATATCCGTATCCTTGACATCACACAAACAAATGGCACTGAATGGAGAGTATGGCTGTTAGTAGTGGGCTCGATCAGTGACGTTCCATGAGATATACCATGTCATGTTGGGGGCTGGTACAGCCCAGGAGGCGTGAACATGGTGGATGATATCCGACCTCATGTCTTTGCCCGTTCTAGGAGGAGCAAGAGCATCGAGATGGGGCAGATCTCGAGGTTCAGAAGATCCTGACGATGCAGAAGTCGGCGAAGTTTCGGCTGAAGTTGTAACAGTCACTGGTCTTGCCCATTCATAAAATCTATACAACTATCAGTCTCCTAGCTCTTTGCAAAAGGCAAAAGACATACCTCGGTATTCCCACCAACAACAGAATTGCCAACGCCATCAGCGGCAATAGAATTACAGGCAACCATCCCAGAAGGTCATGGCTTGGGGTCGAGTCGCCAGCTCTCCCTGAGTGAATGGTCATGGAGGTGCTTGGGCTAACCATGGCTGCTGTGGAGTGAAAGGATGCTCCCCCACGAAACCAAGATTCCCTACAGGGTCAAGTGACTGGGATATTGTGTCTGATATTACATTTCTCTTGTAAAATCCCCTCTGCAATTGATTCAAAGTTTAGGTTTGGGACACTTCCAGAGGCTCTTGGTCATGATATGATGGAACCCACCATTACTTACCATTTGTAGCGTCAGCATCACACCACAATGGCGCGCAACCTGACATGACGAAGCACTCCCTTTCAGCCATTCGGAGGTCACGAAAGCTTATGCGAATACATCCCATTAATTTAATTCGCTGGATACCCCAGTTGAACAACTGATAACACGATTTGCTCTTATGAATGGCATATGACAGCTTCGAATACAATGAAAAAGGCACCCTTTACAAAAGAGACAAGATCAGGTGCGGGTGTTCTGACGCGAATCAACAAAAATTGGGCACTGTCAAAGGCGTTTGGGTGCATCGCCTTTATTGCATGACCAATGAAGACGTGTCGAGACAGCCTCACAGCGTCTCTCATTGACTAGTATCATGATATGTGTTCTCTGATTTCAAAATGTAGATCAGACAATATGGATATATTCTCACGTAGTCTCTTCTGTCGCTTCAAGCATTCTTGATTCATTAAACCTGAGCTATTCATTGAACCACTATCTTGTATATTCGAATATCGAGCATCTACGTGAATGTTCTTTATCATGTCGAACAGTTCTGAACTCCTCTACCATGTCATCCTAACAGTCATCGATTTCCATCTAGACCCTTCGGGAGCCACACGATCAACCTACATTCTCGGCACACATACCACACTCGAAGCCGCCAAAGACTCGGCTTTCACAGTCCTTCATACGCTGAGATACAAACCGGATGACTTCATCGAGTACGCCGTCCATTCAAGCCACAGTGAGAACTGGGTTCATGGCAATGGAGTTCTGGTCTATGCTAATGCTCCTGCAGGTCAGGTATTCCTGATCTCTATCCAGGCTACAACCAACACCGAACAGCTTCTGGCAGACCACGAGGGATCTATCCTGTTACCGAAAGGAATAACTTCACTTCACTACGTGACGCAGACAGTCATTGACTACAATAAAGATCGAACTGGCTGCGTGCAGGAGATGCAGATAGAGGGGACTTTTGTTCACCGGGCTGATGCCAGGAAAGCAGCGCGCAAGCTGCTCGACCCTCTTGACCATGCAGAGTATGATACGCCGGAGAAGATGAAGGGGGAGTGGCCATATGGGGAGGACGTAGTTTCCCATGCAGTTGCAGACACTGGCGAGAATACCACTGGTGAGTTAAAGACTGTCATGGGCACAACCTACAAAGACGGCAAGGTTGTCTAATGGGATTATTTTTTTGTTACAGAGTTGTGTTCAATTAATGGGATATTCTTTTTGTTTCCTCAATGTTTACAAATTTTATTGGAGAAATTGTATTATCAAGTGTGAAAGCTGCTAGTGTAGGGTCTCAGACAGATTGATTAGTCTCTTTGTTTGTATTTCTCATATCCAAGCCTAACCTAATAAAGTGAACCTAATAGGCTCAGAACAGCGAACCAAACGACTATCATCTCATCCGCTCCGGTGTTGTAGCAATATAGCGACCGGTAATGCAAATATTAGGTCATCAATAGCCATTTCTTTCTCGTCATGTATTAGGCAGTATAATTCAGGGCATTTTTCATGTAATGAAGCAATCGAAGAGATAAATTAAAGGATTAAGCTCTCTACATAGAGCTGACAGCATAGACACAGTATTGCTAGTAAAGGATCGATATCACGATGCACCTGTTAGCGCCTTTGTATACCGCACTGAGTAATCCAGACCCAAGTACAGAAGAAAATCAAACAAGTTGTTTAAATAACGACACTTCTCGACGACGCGGCACTGCACCCCCTACCAGAACTGGCACACAAAAAAAAAAAAAAGAATAGAAATGAATGAAAGCCAGGGGGCGCGTAATACGGTGAGTTGTTCTGCTTGTTGAACATGTAACCCATCTTCGGGGGACAAGCACTGGTAAACTGAAGACCTGATTAACCTTCCTGCCATCCACCGCTATGAAACGGAGAGATATGAAGTGATTTGATAATGCACTAAAAATATACCTTCACTAGTGTTATTATATTGGTAGGGTCATATGACTATTGCAAGACCATAGTATCATGTTGCGATACGAGGCATTCAAGCCAGTCAGATCAGGGACCTCGGTTAGTACTACAGCCGAGCATAACCGCCAATCAAGGCGTCTCTTGAGATACTTTTATAACCCACATTACCAAAGTCCGAACGAGCCGTGGTCTGATTTTATCGTGGTCTCCTGCAGACATTCGTCTTACAATTGTCATAGTACCTCTATGTTGACGCTTATTAACCCTTCCTTGATACTCTGACAGCCACAAAATCAGACATCAGAACACCATCAGAACACTATCGGAACGCCGCAAACTCTAATAACGCCACCAGTCATGAACTCATCATACCCCGACCTTTATAAAACGCGGTATATTTTTACTCAAGATGAGAGATCAACCGTCTGAATAGTTCAACTGTACACAATGGGCTCAGCATCTCGAGTAGCGATTGTAGGCGTCGGCGAAGTCGGCGGTGCCGTCGCGTACAATCTCACATTGAATTCCATAGCTAACGAGTTACTTCTTGTCGACCTGGATCTCGATCTGAGAAATGCCCAGATCGAGGACCTGTCTGATGTCGCCTACAGCACTGGTAGCAGTACACGTGTCCGTCCAGCTACGTACCGCGAGGCAGCTCAGAGTGATCTCGTGGTCATAACCGCAGCATCGAAACACATGTTAGGTAAGTTTCCATGTACACGCTTGGGTCATGAGCTCATGATTCTTCCAAGGTCAGACAACGGTCGACTATACGTCTCGAAACACTTCAATGATACGGGAGGTGATTGAGGCGATGAGACCTTTCCGGTCTGACACAGTCTTGCTGGTCGTGGCGAATCCTGTTGACCTGCTAACCTCGATCGCCAAAGAGATGTCGAGACTCCCTCCGTCTCAAGTTATCGGCACAGGTACTTCTCTCGACACTTACAGACTTCGAGGGATGGTTTCATCTCGTGTTTCGGTGAGTGCCCACGTCTCTAATGAACGTCTCATTATATCTGATGCAGTATCACTATAGGCATCACCGTCTGCTGTAAATGCATTCGTCGTGGGCCGCCAGGGAGAAGATCAAGTAGTAGCCTGGTCTTTAGCAGCTATTGGCGCGGTCCAGATTGCTGATGTAGAAATGTTGAGTGGTCTTGATCGCACGAGGATCGAACTAATCTGCAAGCATCGATCACAAAGTATCATCCGGGGTAAAGGCTCTGCGCCCTTCGGAATCGCTTCAGTTGCCGCTAATTTGTGCTGTTCTGTTATATTGGACAAGCATGAGATGTGCCCTGTGAGTCACTTTCAAGAGCAGTATGGATGTTGCCTCAGCATGCCTGCTGTTATCGGCAGAAAGGGAATTCTGAGTTCAGTTCCGCTCTCTTTGGATGATAAGGAACAGGCTACGGTGACGGCGTCTGGGAAACTATTGAAAGAAAGCGTTGAGTTGATACAACGAGACTGGTGGTAGTGATATTTCCTTTCACAATGTTTATAGCAATAGGTTATATGATTCTGACAAAACTCATCACGATAATGATTGGACATGCTCGTCTTTATATGACAAACAATGGGACACATGCCCTTTCCCAGTGAAGAGTAATCTCTTCTGGAAAAGTAGGATCTGCTGGTCTGCGAGGTACCATTCTATTGATAGTTTCTGACCATTAAAAGAACCCCTGTTCCCTTTTGTAGTGGCCATGTGCAATCACCACTAATGGAGATTTCCATTTTCATTGCAGCTGTTACAATTGACAGTTGGTACCCTTTGTTGACTCTCAACACATCTACAAAGCTCATGAGATATCTGCAGTAACAATCAAACTAATCAGCCATTAATACAATAGTTATGTCACTAACAGTAATTACATACATCTTTACAAGCCCTGTTCACTAGCCACCACGTGTTTCATAACCTGAACAAAACTATCTGGACTAACAGAGATGGAATCGATTCCCGCCTCAACCAAGAACTTAGCAAACTCAGGATGATTGCTCGGTGCCTCACCACAAAGCCCAATCTTGCGTCCCTCCCGGCGAGCCACTTCAATAGCTCTGGCGATCATCCACTTAACAGCGTCATCCTGCTCGTTGAACAAACTCGCCAACTCTCTAGAGTCCCGGTCTACACCGAGTGTAAGCTGTGCCAAGTCATTGGACCCAATGGAGAAACCGTCAAAGTGTTCGGTGAAGCTCGAGGCCAGAATAACATTGGATGGAATCTCGCACATGACATAGACCTTGAGACCGTTCTCTCCTCGCTTTAGACCGTTTTCTTCCATAACGTCTAGCACCTTTCGGGCTTCTTTGATTGTTCGGCAAAAGGGTATCATAATGATGGCATTGGTGAGACCTATTTCCTCTCGTACCCTCTTGACGGCCCGGCATTCCAGAGCAAACCCTTCCTTGTAGCGGGGTGAGTAATAACGCGAGGCTCCGCGGAATCCAATCATGGGATTATCCTCTTTCAGTTCAAACTCAGCACCACCTATAAGACGAGCATATTCGCTGGTCTTGAAATCACTCATCCTGATGATGGCTGGTTTGGGGTAGACAGCGGAACACAGAGTTGCAAGGCCGGATGCCAACTTGTCAACAAAGTAATCAGGTTTGGAGGCATAGCCTGCCGTCAACTTGCCAATTTCTCTCTTGGCTTCTTCATCTTTGAGATGTTCGAAGTGAATAAGAGCCATAGGATGGACTTGGATAGAATTGCTGACGACAAATTCCATACGAGCAAGTCCGATGCCGTCAACTGGGAGTCTCCACCAGCGGTATGCAGCTGCAGGGTTGGCCAGATTCAGCATGATCTTTGTTCGGACCGAAGGGAGTTCAGATATGTGAACCATCTGGGTGGTGATCTCGGAGATTCCATCATAGACAAGACCTGAATCACCTTCTGCACACGATACAGTGACATCCTGACCGGTGTGCAGAACGTATGTGGCATTTCCGGTACCCACTACCGCTGGAATGCCTAGTTCGCGGCTGACAATGGCGGCATGAGAAGTACGTCCACCTTGGTCGGTGATGATAGCGGCGGCTCGCTTCATGACAGGCACCCAGTCAGGATCTGTAGCCTCGGTGACCAAAATAGATCCATCGATAAACTTATCCATGTCCGAGACCGTAGGAAGCAGGCAGATACGCCCAGCAACTGCTTTATCGCCAATGGATAGTCCAGTGGTCAATGTATGGCCACGTTCACCAACCTTGTAGGTTTTAAATGCAGCTGTGTCACGACGAGACTGCACAGTCTCGGGTCTGGCCTGGACGATGAAAAGCTTTCCCGAAGAGCCATCCCTGGCCCACTCCATATCCATCGGGCAACCATAATGCTCTTCGATGAGACATGCCCATTGTGACAGCTGGAGAATTTCTTCATCCTCGAGAACATAAGCGGCTTGCTCAGCCCTGGACGTCGGGACAATGCGTGTAGGTCTGAACTTATCCCCGTAAACCATTTTGATTGACTTGTCGCCAAGTTTCTTGCTTAGAATTGGTGAAAGGTCCTTGTTGGACAAGAGAGGCTTGAAAGCTTGGTATTCATCCGGGTTGACGGTTCCCTGAACAACGTTCTCGCCAAGACCCCAAGCAGCATTGATGAGAACAACTTTGTCGAATCCGCTCTCGGTATCTATAGAGAACATGACACCCGAACCACCAATATCAGAACGAACCATCTGTTGTACTCCAATGGAGAGAGCCACGGTTGTATGGCTGAACTCTTTGATTTGGCGATAGCTGATGGCTCGATCTGTGAAGAGTGAAGCGTAGCATCGTCGACAGGCATCTAGCAGTGCTTCTCCACCTTGAATGTTCAGGTATGTCTCCTGTTGTCCAGCGAAGCTCGCATCAGCAAGATCTTCAGCCGTTGCGCTAGATCGTACTGCAACACTCAGATTATCAACCTGAGCTTTATCACAAAGGTCTTGATAGCCTGACAAAATGGCCATTGCAGTATCAGCTGGCCAGGTCCCACGTAGGAACAAGGTACGTATAGCATGGCCTGCCTCGGCGAGTGTCTGTTGACCAGCCTGCCATTCATTGACCAATTCATCGATTTTGCCGCGGATGTTATTGGCATCGATGTAGTGCCAGTAGGCATAGGAGGATGTCGCGAAACCTGGTGGCACTGGAATTCCTTTGGGTCCGAGGGCTCGAATCATTTCGCCCAGGGAGGAATTCTTGCCGCCGACTAGGCCGACATCACTTCGAGCCAGATGCTCAAAGTTGAGAACCAGAGGTTCAGCAGTCCAATCGTCATTCATGATTTTATAATTGCTTGAACGAGACGCATAAGCTCTATAGAGTAAAGATGTAATGGGGGTTGGGGCTTGTTTTATGAGCACAAACGTTTGCGGATGCCGTCAAATACGAGTGAATCAGACTTTCATTATTGAGTTTCCCATCTATCATCTGATGGGAGATTTGATGTGTCACTATACTGTCATCTTTCCATTGTCTCAGAGTATGAATCTCGTCTTTCCCCAACCTTTTTGAGTTTACATTAGTGTCGTTGGAGCCCATCATGTTATCCTAAAAGAGGGGTAAACTCAAGACTTAACGACCTGGAGGTACAGTGGACAATACATTGTGAGAATGCGACTGGGGCTGATGAATCTTGGGACATATAAGTTGTTCATGACGCCACGCATGTTAAGTGGCTTTGGCTTGTCTCTAAGGACTACTGTTTCAATACCGGGAAGTTTCCGAGTCGACATCCATTACGGCATAACCGGTCAGCCCATTTGCCGGTCATGTTATGGTGGTCTGATTGCCACAGTGGCTTGAACCTTGGTATGTTATTCAACGACTAGCACGTAATCAGACGCTTGCAATCTCTAGGTGGCAGCCAGTAAGACGTCAAAGGCATTGGGAACACACGTCTAGTATCTCCCAGTCAGAACACCTCCATATCTTCTCCAATGATCATTCTATGACTCGATTACTTGGTGCTATCAATGAGGGTATGACTACGCGATGCATTGTAATCATGCAGACTTCTTAGTGGACAATTCCCCGCTGCAGTACATATGGTAGAATACTTAGACAACTCAATGTCAAGGACCAGCAATCCAGGACTACCTTGGCTGCTTTCCTCATTTTTGTGCAAGGCCGAAATATTCCTGCCACTGATATACAGGAATCCCCATTTCTGTCGCCATGTCGCCCTTCACCGTGGGTGATTATCTTGCCGAGAGGCTTGTCCAGATCGGAATCCGTCATCATTTCATTGTCCCAGGGGACTACAACTTAATTCTCCTCGACAAGCTTGAAGCTCATCCGTCCCTGACTGAAATAGGCTGCACGAATGAGCTCAACTGCTCTCTCGCCGCTGAAGGCTATGCTCGTGCGAATGGCATTGGTGTCTGTATCGTGACGTACAGCGTCGGCGCTTTCTCTGCCTTCAATGGAATTGGCAGTGCCTACGCTGAGAGACTTCCTCTTATCCTTGTTAGTGGAGCGCCTAATACCAACGATTTAGGCCAGCACCTACTCCATCACACTCTCAGTGAATATGACACGACATATCAGCTTGAGATGGCCAGAAGGATCACTTGTTTCGCGGCTCGCGTGCGTCAGGCTTTGAACGCTCCTGGGATTATCGATACAGCTATCCGAGCTGCCCTCACACAAAAGAAACCGGTTTACATAGAGGTTCCAGTCAACCTTGCAGGCGAGACCTGTCTTCGTCCTGGACCTATAAACTCGCTTCTTACATCAGTTCCATGCAACCAACACGCACTCGATGTTGCTGTATCCAAATCGTGCGAGCTTATTGGTATCAAACACAAGTGCGTTATCCTTGTTGGGCCCTTAGTACGTAGGGCCAGAGCTCAGGATGCTCTCCTTCAATTGGCAGAGGCGATCGGATGTGCTGTCGTCATCCAGCCAGCTGCCAAGGGCTCATTTCCTGAAGATCATGCACAATTTGCTGGCATATTTTGGGGTCAGGTCAGCACCCTAGCGGCTGACGCTATCGTCATTGGGCTGATCTGCTCATATGCATTGGCACTGTCTTCACCGACTACAGCACCGTTGGTTGGACAGCTTTACCAAGTGTCCCGCAGCTTGTTATCGATATGGACAATATAACAGTGGCTTCCAAGCTCTACTGCAGCCATATTGAAATGCACGGCTTTCTGTCGAGACTAGCTGCGACAGTTGGCTGGAATGATACTACCATGATTGAGTATAACAGGTTACGTCCTGATCCATCTCTGGGAAAACCCTCGCGTGGTCCTGAGAAGTTAACGAGAAAGGAGATTGCTCGACAAACGCAAGCCCTACTGTCACTTAACCCTGATACTACGGTGTTTGCGGACACTGGTGACTCATGGTTTAACGGACTGAAGTTGAGTCTTCCATTTGGAGCTGAGTTTGAGATTGAAATGCAATGGGGCCATATTGGATGGTCTATTCCCGCATCATTCGGTTACACCCTTGCAAGGCCGCAACGACAGATTATCATCATGGTTGGAGACGGTGCCTTCCAGATGACAGCCCAGGAAGTATCTCAAATGGTAAGATACAGAGTGCGTATCATTATACTCCTCATGAATAACCGAGGCTACACTATCGAGGTGGAAATTCACGATGGACTACACAATCGAGTTCAGAACTGGGATTATGGTCGTTTAGTCGAGGCGTTTAGTTGTGAGGATGAAGGAAAGATCGCGCTTGGTCTTGAAGCTCGCACTTCCGAGGAACTTTCGAATGGTTTGGAACGAGCCGTTGCGCATACTGATGGTCCAACGCTCATTAACTGTATTATCCATCAAGACGACTGTAGTCGGGAGTTGATTACTTGGGGACATTTTGTAGCTGCTGCTAATGTTCGAGGGCCGAAGAAGGATTAGTTTTAATGGTAACTAGCTATACAATTTTCAATATAATATACCCTCCCATGAAGCTATCCTCCTCAGCAGTTATACATCAGTTCTTTGGCGGCCAAACCCAGTGTGATCCAAAACTGACAGGAGCAAATATAGATTTGTAACAATTAGCAGCAAGTCTATATTGTTTAGGCAGTACAGTAGTATAGTTAACGTGGTTGACAAGCGAGTGACCCACTACCCTATATACCTTAAAATTTAGTTTCTAAAAGCTAGTAAATAGCTTAAATTAAGCTTAAAAT
>PVPY01001584.1:0-19247 GCA_002982035.1 Fusarium algeriense | reverse complement strand
AGGCTATATAGAAGATTATAGGCAGTAAGGAGGTTAATTAGTATTTAGTTATATAATCCTTTATTAACTACAGTAAGAAGGTATTTCTCCTACTTAATATTATACCTTTTTTATCTTATAGCTTATAGTCTAAATAATCTATTAATTATATTATTTTAATTAAGCTTTTTAGCTATAAGTTATTTAGAAATCTAAATATAATGCTTATCCTAGAGATAGCCTTAAACTTAGTTATAAGTAGTCTAAAAGTAAGTATAGCGTTTGCAATACTATATCTTCTAGCTATACCTATTGCACTTAGGTTCTTTATTACTTAGCTAATAACTCTCTATCTAGATATTAATTGCTATAGGGGTATAAAATCGTTTTCTAAATGCTATAGTAAAGGAAGATTCTAATGCTTAAGGGGATTTACTAGCTATATTTAAGTTCTTAGTAGGCTTCTCTATAAAGGAAAGAAAGTTATAATTATTAATAGAGATAAAAGATAAATTAATAGAGGCTATATTATTTATTAGTATTAGTATTATTAGATATAGTTAATATCTAAAGATAATTCTAATAGAATACTAAGAAATCTTTTTAAATACCTATTTTATATAATAATTAATAGATAGAGAGCTTACTAATAGCCTACCTTATAGTATCTCATTCTATTTAATTAAATAATTAATAGATAGTTAACTTACCTAGCTATTAGTTTAAAATAATAACTACTATTTAATATATATACAGCTAGACTAAGTAATAATAGACAGTAGATACTAAATAAGCTATATATACATATAATAAGGCACTAGTAGGCAGGAAAGCTATATAGAACATCTAGATCTAGTGTTCTACTTTTACTTTAATTAATTATTAAAACTTAATTAATCCTAGCCGACCTTAATTTAGATAATTAATCCTAGCCTAGGATTCAGATTCATTAAATTGCTAATTAATCGCCTCGATTAATTACATCACTATCTTGGATCTCGTCTATATCGATATCCATTTCAAGTCCTAACATCATCTCGTCTACCCGCTCTCGCACAAGCTTAATGGCTTTGCAATGGGTTGCATAGAATTCAGAAAGTTTGAACTTTGTATTATATCTGATGGTAAATGATTGCCTGTTTGGATCCCAGGAGAGATTTCCGGGGATACCTTCTCTCTTAACAATTGACTTGGCAAATGCTTTAAGCTTAATGATTTCCCCAAATGGGGTATAACAGCCTCAGATTAAGTACTTCTTGCGAATCGCATCCAAGCGGTTAGGTTGCGATGGATAATAATCCCGGTAAGGCCATTCATAAGCCAGAGTAGCATAGCTATAGACCTGCAGGGCATATTCGAGGAATAAGAGCCGGCCAATCCAAATCAATCCAGGCAATTCGGATGTAGAGTTATATACCAAATTAAAAGTAAGAGATTGCTATTGTATGCCTATAACAGCAGTATAGTGAATGATGGCCGAAGATAATATATTTCCAGTAGGATCTTAATGCATCTAGAATATTATTAATAGTTAGAATAAGGCCTCGGATAGCCGCAGCCAGTAACCGTTCGGAAGACGGAAGTTAGATTCTTTAGAGCCTAATATTTTATCTTTGCCTACTTCTTCGTTATTATCTATACTTACGTTAAAATCTTGGTCGATTTCTATATTTTTAGAATTGGAAGGAATTTCCCAGTCGTAGTGCCACTTTTAGCAATGAAATTCATTATCTTCGCTATCTAAACTATCGCCAACATAACCGTCCTCTCCTAGTTGTAGTTGGCCGGCCAAGTATAGTACATATTGCATTATCTTTATCTCGTTAGATCCTAAGTATAAGTTATATACCTCTTTATGCTGCCGTAACGTATATTGCAGCATGCGAAATATGAAGCAGATGAATCTTTTCTATATTGCGAGATATCTCTTGAAGCTTAGTATGACCCGAAATCCGTGCGGCTAGAAAGCATCTTTTGCGAATGTGTTTAGCCAATAGCGAGAGATATACGGCATACGATTAAGTGTAGCTCTTGCCCTATCGAACATTAAGTCTAGCCTATAAAGGATGATCTGCAGCTGGGCCTCAGTTTCGGCAGAGCTCCACAAAGGGGACCCTTGCCATTAGCCAAGTAGATAATTTCTACTTGATTGTAAGGCTGGTTGCTTAGCCGTAGCGGCAATGATTTCGAGTGATCTGTTACGGAACAGCTCGGCCCAGCGGGTGTATTAGAGCCATAGGGTCGTCTCGCTCATTCTAGCAACCACGGCACGATCATTTTAAGTATTCTCGAATGGTCTTTTCATTATATAGATATCTCAACTTTAGGATCGATACTTACGGATGACTTGAGAGGGTAATGGTAATAGAACTCTCCAACTGCTCAGAGCGCCTATACCTAAACATGCAGCTAACTAGGATATACATCGTATATACGTCAATGCATTTAGGTCACTCAAATAGCTTAAAGTTAAAACTCTTTATTTAAAAAAAGCAAAGTCAACCAACAAAATGCCAAGATCACCACTTTGGCTTAAACTTTATTCAGAGCACATATATTGAGAACGCTCTTTCAGGTGAAAGTAAGATGCAGGGTCAATACAGGGATTATCAGCCAATAAGGATGCAAAACGTCCACTTTCAGTGAAAGTGGATGAATCCATAGAGATGTAGAGAGAAAAGACATCTATATTGAAGATATACTAACCGCAGCTAACCTTGCCCGCAACGTAGTATTTCAGTCTACCTTAAATTTAAGGATTTCAGATAAATCTTTGCTGCTCCACTACCATGGCTCTTGATGAAGAAAAAATCCTCAAATTGAGAAGACTTGGAAAATGCAAACTCTCCACACACAAACTCGAGCTTCACCTCCCCTACCCCCCCTGCATAAACTGCCATCTCTACATTTTTGTTAGTTGGGCCATCAAATAGTTGCGGGCATATAAGAGACTTCGGAGCATCTGGTAGCAGAATGCTACTCATATTCAGTGTGAAGTTTTCAAATTGTACCTCCCAGGGATCCTTGCTAGGGGCATGCGAGCGAAGAGATTTCCTAATCGTCTTGAAAAGAGAGATCCTAGCCTCCTCAGGCTTCTTGTGAGTGGCGTCGTCATGATCTTGGGGCACGTGATATTCTTCACTTGCTTCATTCTTTCTCTTTCTCCTAACCATGAACAGATAGATATACGACCCCTCCTTTTCAGGGAACACGAGAACAGGAGTCAGGTGCTGCAATTTGAGAGCGTCTACCCACTCGTAGCTTTTAAAAATAGAATTCCAGTACTGCGTTCTTTGAGTTTTATAATTATCCAGGATTTCTTCTCTTGCGTAACGATGAGTGGAGGAAAATCTCAAGCGATCTGGTAAGTGAAGCTTTTGACAGATTAGATACCAAACATCAGCCGGTAGAGAAGGCATAACGGAAGGCGATAGTACATGTGGTCTATCAATTTTATTTGGGATGTATGTCAGTTTAAGTAGGTTATTCCTGTTTCGCTTAATTTGAACGAAGATCTTCTGCCACGGAGATCGGGAGCTAAAGGCCAGAATTGATTTACTCAGTTGAAATTGAACTTTCTCGACAACAACAAGTTTAAGTCATATAACAAAATCCATATGTATAGTTGTCAGAGGCGAATGTCACTTCACGGCTGTATGAAAAGACAACAGCGGCTATTTCGGAACAAGATACTGTAGCAAGGGCTTGCTGTAATGTGCCGAATTACACAGAATTTGGCCCGTGCATGTAGCGAGGTTTTCCAGAATATGAGTGAGATCGTCTTGACCCCCACTTATTCTTCATTCTGGTTGCAACTTCCCTGCTACTACCAGTAAAAAATAACTAAGCCAACTCTACTAGAGTTGATTTCATAGTATCGCATATACAGAAGTGGGAGCGCTGATCAAGACAGGGGCTCAGAGTGAAATGCGACGCGTGCTGTCGCGTAAATTGCTCATCGATGCCTCTTTCCCTTTGCGTCCGACCGGCATTACACTTGGACTAGTTACCGTCACGCTGGCGAGCCACTAGTAGCAGCCATTCGGGAGTTACTTGCTCGTCTCCTTGCCACGCTCGTCCATTTATCGCCGCCTTTGCTCTTATTCACTCTGCTGCTTCGAGAATGTCAATCAAGTCCCGCGACCCAAAGTGCTTCACCCAGCCCAACCCCCTAACCCGAGCCGAATCACGATTTAAATCCACTCTACCGTGGTAATAGTAGTAATGGTATTTTTAGTATCAATACGTCAAGATTTAGATTATTTGTTCACTCTACTTGCTGTCAATAAAAACTTTTCACACTTAATATAAGTCTTGTGCTTTGACCCGAGCTTATGCTTCAAGTCATCAACAATTGCTTTACACACATCTTCTGCCAATTCTATCTCTCCTCGCTCAAGTCGGACCAACGCCAAGTTAAACAGGTTGATAAGTATGGCTGACTGTTTGTCTCCGAGCAATCTGCTGCCTATCGAGGTCGATTCCGTCAGCAGCTCCAACGCGTTTTCGTTATCGTGATTCTCGTAATGTGCCATTGCAAGATTACTCATAGCAATTAATGTCTCTGGGTTGTTGTTTCCAAACTTTTCCTTTCTAGCTTTAAAAACGTATTCTGCTATCGGTATAGCTCTATCATAAAATCCAAGTTCGGAGAGGGCACCGGCAAAATTGAGCAAGCGTTGGAGTGTGGCTGGGTCGCTATTAGACTGAAAAACAGAGTCGTTGCCTTGGTCATGTGCTAGCAGTTTCTCCGCCTCGTCTTTCTTTCCAAGATGGAAGCGAGTGAGGGTCAAGTTGCACCATGCTGTTAAGGCATTAGGATGACTCTCGCCGAGCATCGCCGTCCATCCCTGAAGTACCCGCTCCTCGAGAGGCTCTGCATCTTGAAACTGACACTGATGACTATAAGCTAACGCCAAGTTTTTCATGCAATCAAGGCTACTCGGACTCGGGTGTTGCGCTCGCAAGGTACTTCCTGTTTGTTTCGCCAATGGTTCTCCGAGAGCCACAGGATCGTTATAACTGCCGAGTGCAATATATAGCAATACCATGTCATTTCTGGAATGAATAGTCTCGAGATGATCCTCACCAGCTGTCTCTTTCAACCCATTTACTGCTGATTCCTGAAATTCTTCGGCTTTTTCATATCGGCCCATGTCTTTGTACAAAGAAGCGATTTCGGACATGCATTTGAATGTTTATAGGTGTTCCTTTCCGTGAATTTGGTAGTGGCATTTCATCGGTTCAAGAAATTGTCTTTCAGGCTCTTGGTGCTGGCCTTGGTTCTGTAAGGCAAGCGCTAAATGCCTCATACATGACATTGTATGAGGATTTTTGATTTCCAGTGTTTTCTTCATCGCTGGTAATACTAAGTTGGCGGTTTGTTTTGAAAGTTGCCATTCACCCAGTTGAAACTGCTGTTGACTATAAACTATTGTGCCTAAACAACTATACCTAAGACAATTCTTCCTTTGTGCCGCGACACCCGTCGCCGAAGTGTGCTATGGGTGACTTGGTGATTGGCCTTCTATTGTGTTTAAAAAAAAAACGGCTGTATTATTCTTGCTTTGCAGCCCCGCCCTTGTCGTGGGGAAATTACCTTCAATATAAATTGGGGCACCGCTACCATTGTGCAATCCCTATCCCAGCCCCGCTTCCATTGTTACGGTCGACTCAACTGTCATTCGTCGTCAGCATGAGATTTAGCACTGGTATAGCGGCTTTGTTGTCACTGGCTCCCAGCCAAGGTCTAGCCAATACTCACAAGCTTAATTCAAAAAGTTTGCAAGCTAATATAAAGACCAAGAAGTAATTTCTCCTTACTACGATCGAATTATAATAGGCTAATAAGGTTAATAGCCTTATGTCAAACTTAGAAGCACTTAATGACATTACCTTTGGAAATAGTAGAAATAGGGCTTTCGGCCTCCCGGGGTATGATGCTTTAGTGGACTATATCTATAGGTATATCTCTGAAGTTAAGAACGCTAAGATCTAGAAGCAAATATTCCCTGCGCTCTTTACCTTCGTTGATTTAATTTAGCTAAAGGTTGACGAACGGCCTATATATAGCTGTAGCCTAAGCTACTCTCCTTTAATATCTAAAGCTGGCATTACAGCTGAGATCGCCCTAGGCCCTAAAGGTGCTGCTGGCTGCGATACCTCATTATATCGCGAGCTAGACGTAAAAGGCAAGATAGTTCTTATCTAGAGTTTCTAATGTCCTATAGGTAGAAATCTCACTAGAAGAATCATCCCTACTGCAGCAGCTAGTGCATCTGCAGTAATTATTTATTACAATGTAGCGGCCAATACGACTGCTAGTTCTCTTAGTAAACCTAATCCTAAGGCATATGTCCTAGTAGGACTTATTAACCGCATTAATAGGTTAAAGATTAAATATCGTATTAATGCTAGTGAAACTGTTAAGGCGCACTTTTAATACATATAAACTATTGAAGAAAGGGTAATGTATAATATTATCGCTAAGACTATAGGTAGTAATCCTCATAATGTTATTATAGTTTATTAAACTCTTTAAATATAGGGCTGCTAGTGCTAATAATTTCTAGCTTAGTGCTTATCTTAATAGTATTTAAGATAGTCTGGGTATTAATGATAATGGTATGCTATTATTCTCAATTAAGACTTATAGGACTAATATAAATAGGGTCTAGCTTATCCCTTATCTTAGAACTCTTCCTGGCCTTCTTAAAGTATAAAACTAAGAATAAGATCCGTTTTGCATGGTAGGGCGCGGAAGAAAAGGGCCTTCTTGGCAGTAAGTACTATACATCTAGCCTCCTGTTAAATGACATTAACGACCTCCTCATATACCTAAACTTCGATATGGTTTCTAGGGGTTTCTTTGGTGTTGCTAATACCGATAGAAGTTTTTATGGATCTAAAGCTCCTATAGGCTCTGAGATTACGAAAAATATTTTTATAGAGTACTTTGCGAGTAAGGGTATTAAGACTACGCCTACTGCTCTTACGAATGGGAGTGACTATGCGCCCTTTTGGTATAAGTTTAATAAGCCTTTCAGTTTCTTATATACTATAAGCTAATAGGCATTTAAATAGATATAACTAATATATCGCAGGGAACTGCTGCTAAGTAGGATCCATGCTATCACAAAGCTTACAATATAATCGATAGCCTTAATCCTAGGGTCCTCACTGTAAACGCCAGAGTAAGCCATGTTTGCCCAGGATACATACTAGGTATTCTAATGAAAATAGGCTGCTATATATATCCTGGCAGTTCTAGATAGGAAAGGAACTAAGCTTATCCCTAAGACTAAGATTATAATAACTCTAGTAAGCGGCCTCTAGTTATCTAGTTTTACCTAGAATGTAAAGAATATTTTAATTATACTTATTAACTACATAAAGTACTAAAAGTAAATAAGAAATAAACTTTTTTCAGTCTTATTTTAATTAGCAATAATTAAGCTCCTATATAAGTACTAATACCGGACTAAATATTATTTTCCACTTATTGCACTGCTTTACGTCTGTCTGAAAATGACGTAATGCAACTAGTAACTCCCTATCATCATGGCCCAGCTATAATTGCATTATGTCGTTTCCGCAGGCGATTAATCGGGATAAACATCTAGAGGCAAACTGCGGCACTCAGTGTCTTATGAGTCACTGTGTTAATGTAAGAAAGCTAAAGTACGCGCGTGCGCAGACTGCTAATTGGAATAGGAAAGATCAATCGCCATGATATGCACTACTCCCATAGTAGGAAATGTCACGCTTGGTCAAGAGTTACTTTTTCGCAATATTCCATGGCATGCCACGACAGCAATATTACTTGAAATTGAATAAAACTTCGTTTAAAATGCTAATTCGAGCCCCCAAGAAGGAGATTATAATTCAATTTGGCCGAAAAGTGTGCTGGCGGCCTTGAACCCTAAGTCGAATTTGCCTACTGGATTTTATGTTTAGAGAAGAAGCAGACAACATAAAACTCATTGTAAGTAGCCAGACGAGCCTTATAATGCCTAGCGATGGAGCACATTTTTACACCCTACAAACCAATACCTCGCTCTCGTAAAGCAGTATTGAAACACTCTAGCGTTAATAACTCCGAAATCCTGGCAAACTGGCCGCTATTTAAGTTATAGAGCACTATAAGTCCCTTTAAGTGATCATCGTAAGCTTCTAAGTACGAGCAAGCGGCTTTAATATCCTAGGTACTATAGTCTTTACCCTATACATAGAGCAAACCATCAACTAGGGATATACATACTCTCAGTAGCAACTTGGGGTAGGTAACTGTTAGCTTATTAGTAGGATTAGATATAAATGAGTAGCCTGGTGTTATCGTTAATAGATTATCCCAAAGCAGCGATAAATCTACATAAGGAGGCTCCTAATTATACATCAAATGGGAATATAATGCCATAACTAAGCGCAACACTTCACGAGCCAGGCCGCAGAAGCCTACCATCAAAAGCCATTAGTTGCCATCCTAAGATAAGACCTCACCGTTATCGCTCTAATAAAATCGAAAGGATAACCCTTAAGACCGGCAAAGAGCATTACTATATAACAAGAGACTTAAGAATTCGCCTATAGGCAATAAAGTACCATTACATATATATTCCTAGCAGGCCGCATTAAGCCTTTGCAGCAGCCTATAATACAGTAGATGCGCAAATCCTCTATAGCTGCGCGAGAAATGCAGCAGTACTGCCTTAAGAAAAACCAATTGAGAACAGTATATAAGCTTCACTAAAATTGGGGTAAACCAGTAAGGCTTTAGGTACTTATCTCCTTCTAGGGTTAATAGCCCGCACGCAGCACTAAAGTATACCAGTATTATCGAGCTTGCAATACCGCTATTAAAGTCCTTAGTAATAGTAGAGTAATAAAAGTAAAGTAAAATATTAGATATAAGGTCTTAGGGATAGTCCTCTCGACTGTCTAAAGACCAAGTGGAAGTTAACTTAGCATTAGATAGGTTATCTATATTTATAACTACCCCTTTCTAACTTTCATCCTAAATATTATTATATCTTTTATTATATTTACCTTTATTATTATCCTAAATCTCATCCTTGCTCTCATCCTTATACTCCTCTTTATCCCCATTATATCCTTTATCCTTATTAATAGTAAGATTTACATCAATATGCTCCATAGACTTCTATATTTCATCCACTTAAAGCTCCTATAGGATTCTAAACTAATGTTTTTTTAACCTATACCCTATAACCTTTTAAAAAATCGTTAGTAATAACTAAAATAATTAAAACTAAAAATAAATAAAATGCTTTAGTTCTTTCTAGTAAATCTTCTTAAAAGATAACTTTATAACTAATTCGAAAGGTATCTTATAAAGACAGTCTAGAAATCTACTGTAAAGCTACCTTCTTAAATATATATCTATTTTCTAGACTATTTCGCTATATTAATTTAGGAGATAATTAAGTGCGGCTATTATAAATAATAGCCTTTACTTATTACGTATTAGACTAGTAATGGCTTGTCTTTTAACAATACCGAGAGGTAAGGGTCGGTTATCTATATAGTAAGGTAGTGCCGTAAGCCAAACTAGAATATTATAATGTGCATTTCTAAATACTATTTCCCAGCCTATATACTGCAACTAGTTAGTCTGTAAGGCAAAAGAAGCTAGTATCTCTTTACTATAGTACCTTTAACTACTACTTTTCTAATTTCCTAAACGGGCATACTCCTCAGTAAATAGCTTCTAAGCAAGAAGCTTAATAGGATTAGGACTAGCCTATAGAAGAATACTACTAGGTATAGACCTACTATTAACGTTATTATTAGTACTAATGAGCCATAACCTTTAAGTGTTATTCGCTATCTAGCTCTAGAATAGAACTCCTTACTGGATATAGTCTTATAGCTAGTGCTATCGGCTATTCTTTCTAGCTGTAAGCTCTAACTTATTGCAATATTCGGCCCTTAGGTAACCCTCTAGAACCTTCTAGCTAGTAGAGTGGAGACTGCAGTGCTTATATGAACAGCCTTGTTATACTGTGAGGTATGGATGGCGTCGTGATCTATTTGGCCTAGGGGCTAAGGTATTTAGATCTAGGAGGTTTAATGAGGATAGGAGGGCTTAAGGCCATACCGAGCAGATCTGGCAATGCCGTGCTTTTTGCCCGGATGCTCTAATGCGCGTTTAGGACTTAAAGCAAAACTGCATTTAGTATATATAATAGCTGCTTCTGGCAAATTGTAATAAAGATTAAGCCTTTCGAGCTTCTATAACTTTACTAGAGGTAAAGTGGGGTGACTTTCTTACCTATAAATAGAGGAGCTAGCTATTATAACTAAGCATATATAAATATAATAGATAGGATAAAATAGTAGAGATAGAGTATATACTATAAAGAGATAATAAATATATAAGTTTTAGTAGATAATAGTAATAAATGTTTTTTTTCTTTTAGGTCTAAAGTAATTAAGTTAAACTCAATAAGGGTCAGCCGATAGAAACGCAATGCGTTTCGTATTTTAGGTTTTCTAATTTCATAAGTGCGGTATAAGAAATGCAATGCGGTTCCATCGGGGAGATATAGGGCGAAAATGCTACACGATGATTGGTCAAAAACAGGAAACGCAATGCGTTTCTGTCGATAATTCTTAAGTAGGAACTTAGGTATCTAGAGTGTTATTGATTCTATATGTGCTCAACTACAGGAACTGCGGGACTTGAACCTTTGCAATTCCCAATTAACGTCCGCAAGAAACACCTTGCTGTTGAATGGGGTGATATAGCTATCATCATGTCGTCCTGAATCCATTCCTCAGGCGAATGAATCTCTCGGACTTTGCAGTCATGCAGCCGCCTGCGCTTAGGAATCGGGGCGTCTGTTTCGTCAGAACCGTGCTGCAATATCACAACTTCTTGACCGTCAAGAGCCTCTTGTGCCGAAGCTTCTTTCCCTTGACCTGGGCCTAGACTTGGTCTTGATCTCTTAGACGGATCACCAGTCCGGCCACTCTCCGGTTGAGATCCGTTCGCGGATCCTGGCGTCATGAGTAACTCATTGGGCGGACTGAAAGGAGTATTTGTACCACTTGTTGGCAACTCCAAAAGAGGCATCATAGCCGTCATGTTTTCCATAACGCACATATCCCAGTGATGCCGCAAAGCATTCGGATCAACAAGATCAAGCATTCTCGCCTCTTCGCCGTTATGTCTCGTTAAGACATTATATGGCACGAAAGCTCGAATGCGGTGCGTTTCTGGATGGATGGAGAAGAGGCGCTGGTCGAAAAGTTCGTGAAGATGGCTCATCAACAGTATACCATTCCCTGGAGCCCATGATCGTTGCCACGCTTCTTGAAGACGATGCGGACTATAACCCGTACCCCCGTCGTCCTCTTGGTCTTAGGTAATTGGGTACAGGTGATAGTGATTCTGCGGAACGATATGGCGGGCTTGTAGAGTAGGCCCAATAGTCGGATTTATCACCCAGGAGTCACCTTCACCACTGACGGCGCAGCAACTAGCATATACACCGCACGCGTGTCTAAACTCGTCCATGACTTTTTTGGCGACCTCGAGATCGACTTGCATGCTACTGGGTGCAATCATACTACCAGCATTCAGACCGTCGTCGGGCCGTCTTTTATTGGCGAGACGAAGCCTGACGCTTGGCGTTTAGGAGGAGATTGAGAGCCACGGTGTCTGGCTCTTCTTCGAAGTGGCATTGTTGCATATCTTGGATCGGAGGGGGTTTTCTTTGGATCTAGGTATCGAGGATCGCGACGGCGGGTTGGGTGGGGAATATGTTCTGTGCATTTCGCTGGGGATGAATTATCGTACAGATGCGTGTTGTATTTGACTTGATTCGACAAACCTTCAAGATGTTCTTTCAGTGGCGAGTTGTCGGGTAAAGAATATGACTTATGGCGGATAAGATGATACTTTATAACATCAGGCTGTTTGGGCGCACGATTGGGGAGACTGGGTACGGCCAAATGGCGATCATTCCCCTCAACAAGCTTCGGGATCTGTCGCTCTGCACTGGGCCGACTGATCAGGACAAATGCGAGCTCATCCCAAAGCTTCTCAGAGTCATCATCGCCGCGCACATTGAACTCAAAACAAAGGCGTAGCTCATCAATAACATCGCAAAACGTCACCAAATCGCTGCCCGGAGCTTGGAAAAGCCCTGCGAATTTCCAGGGATTGTGGCCTACGTGAAACGTCACATTCCAACCTGCTTCGCGCATTGTTGGCGTGACGGTGGCGACGGACATGGTTGCGTGCTGCGCAGCTGACGTCGTCGTTGTTTTTTTTGTGTTTCTGAGGTTTGGCGTTGATGATGATGAAATTGGGGCTGGGAGCGATAAGCTGATAAGATCCGATAAGGCGATAAGCGTTGGTGCAGCAACGTCAAAGTATAGGTACCGTTACCACCAGTCCTTCGTGGATTAGCTGTAAGACAGCGTTACCGCTAAAACCTGATAGGATTGGCTGCATCCTAGATTTTTAAGCATGGGTGTAACATTCTGTCAACCAGGGTGTAACGCTCCGTGATAAGCTGTCTTATCACCATCCCAGCGCCTGGATCACCGACACAAAGCCGTTAGGACGACGAGTTCTAAAACGTGAATAATGTACCCTCAAAGCGTTTCATCCATAAGAAAAGGCGTTCCAGTGACCGAGAATACTTTCAGGTTGGCTGCATCGAGATTTTCAGTATGAAAGGAGCCTACAAATATTTTTTTGACGTTGAAACTATTGTGCCCCCTAACAACTCCAAAGTCAACGTCCACTGAAACCCCGACCCGATTTCCATACCAAATATATAACTGTGACATTTAGAATGTACATCATCAAGATAGCCTCAATAGAGGGTTAAAGAATAAATAGTTACATATAAAGACAATAATGTTATATTCCTTAGCTCATCTCGTGATCTGAGTGGAATAGACACTTTACTCCATTAAAGGACCTATAAACCATACTACTGAACGGGAGGCGGTGGAGTACTTGCGCGTCTCAGGGCTTTTTGCAGGTCATCCAGCAAGAGAGATAGAAAAAGAGAGGTGCACAGGCCACTAAAACTGGTATTAGATGTTAATACCAGTAATAATCAGACCAGTAGTGATACCGCGCATTTTAAATAATTGCTAATTAGTTGCTCTGAAGTAGAGGGGAGAGCACGCTTTAGTAGCCACTCACCCAATACTGTGCCAGAGCGTGACAAGCAGTTCTTGGTTCGCGGCCTGCCTGGACTGATGCATATCATGAATGCTGTCCATAGTTGAGCCTACCAATAGTCTGGGATATTGATATCCTACAGTCGCAATAATCCATTTAAGTCATTGCGCTTGGAGAGCTCAATCTCGAAAGAATGTGTTCCATTGAGTCTGTGCTTCCTAAGGTACTGTTGGGCAGCAATCTGCAACTTTCCTGCAGGAGGCCGTCCACTAATTGTCAGCTGACAACCATAATTTTCAGGCATCAAGTACAAGAGGGCATGGTGGCGTTAAAGCATGATTTCCCTAATTTCCCTCATTTCCAATTTGATATTTTGGAATACTTAGATTCTTTCGCTATAGTCGCTCCGTTGTTTTTGCAACGCCAACTCCAAGCGTTATATTGGGATGCAACCACAGAAGTTATGACAAGAAACGATGCCATCCTACAGTGAACCAGTAACCCGACGGGATATGGTTGATTCGCTGCCAGTTCGTATGCGTAGACCACGTTCTAGCCCTGGCGCTGAAAGCTCTGTTGGAAGACATTTAGTGTATCGTACAACCAACCAGGCCACAAACACTACTCGTCAGTATGATCGTCCTCTTTCTCAATCTGAATTGGGCTTTCAGTCGATAGAGAATATAACTCCAACAATATCTGAGTTCAGAAGAATGATATCTAAAGCTCCGATTTGCGACGATAGGTACTTTACAAAGTCGTCAAGTCATGACGATGACAGCGATGGCTCGGAATATTCTGTATCGCCTTCTTTGGCAGATGCAATGGCGCAAGTTTGGAACAATAATGATAGCTTACAGCAATATCAAGTGCCGAGAAAGAAGCCTGATGCTTCCAGTGATCAATCTATACAAACGAAAGAGCACAATGTCTTGCCATACTTAGTTTTTATGGGAAACTTGGCAACTATATGGCGTAAGTGCAGGATTAGAGAAAGTAGAAGTTATAAGAAGCGCTGATTATAAGTTAGCAAGCTGCCTAGCGGAGATGGATGATGCGCCTCTAATAGTCAAGTGGGAGATGCATTGTATCGCATACCACTGTTCCGTTAAATTGGAAAATACCTTAGTGCAGTATACTCCAGCTTAGGAAGACTAAATTTTATTTTGAGATACTCTAAAGGAAATGTGCTGTTTCGAAGGGAAAGTATTTCTAGAACCGTGCGATATGTAAGTCTAGCTTAAAGGCTTTACTAATAGTTTTCAATCTAGGGAAGGCGTGATTTTCAAGGCACTCCTTCATTTAGATCTTAAAACTAGAGATGTGAGGCTCGACTTTGAACTTCTAACATTAGACAAAAGCTATAGACTCCATTAGAAATTTACCTCTAACAGATTCGTTAATCTCCAGTTACTAATAACAAATCGACCCAAGGCTGACAATCTAGAAATAGCATTAGCGAGATGGTTAGTAAGCAGCCATCATATGTTCCTTTCTTGCGAATAGGTAGCGTTCTTTATGGATGATCCTAAGATAAAAACTATAAGCGTAGTAGCTAAATGGGGATTCACTAAAGAACAATAAGTGATCCTTTTTGCAGAATGGGGCCTTGGCCTCGAGCCATATGTAGTAAGCCCTGCAACGCTTACTGAAGCCCAACCACCGGTTAGGGCTGTATGTGACAGGTCTACTATGTTAAATTGGCTGCTGCAACTTGATGACAACTGGAACCAGCCATATATGAAACTCTTCCATCGTATCTCACAAGGTAATGTTAACTCCTAGGCCGGTCTTAGTAGGTCTTGGATGAAACCTTTATATGCTGATCCAAATAGGACTGTTAACTGCAACCCCGACTATTGTACTTAATAAAAAACAGCTGCATAACTACCTATTTGACGAAAAGTCAAGCACGGGTAACGTAATGAATGATAGAATTGGAAGAGTGTCTCTTACTCTTATAAGAAAGGTTCAGAATGCTCTTAAACTTAATTATCTGCTAGCGGCCATATAAGGCAGAATAGGCAGCGCCAAAGGGGTTTAGGTCCTTAACATAGGAACTCAACCGTCTGAGATATAGCTCGAAACATATAAATCACAGAGGAAATGGAATTGCGATTGGAAAGACCCTAAGCACCGAACTCTTGAGGTTCTATATTAATCCTCTAGACTAGAAATAGCAAACTTAAATCACCAGTTTATCTCGATTCTAGAAAGTCAATCCGTTAACCGACGTAACATACGAGCAGCAATCGTCAAGCATATGAAAATTAATCTCTAAATGAGCCTAAACCATACTAAAGAAGCAATAAAACAGCCTAAGCTATTTAGAAAGTGGATTTATGAGACGTCCTATACCAATTATGGCGAGAGGGCTGAATCCTAGTTTATCGGGGGGTTACCCAAGAGTTAGACAGAACAAATGAGCTTCCTATTAGATAGAGGATTTGAACCCTTTTAGCTATAGTATTTGAACCCTTTTAGCTATAGTATTTGCACAACCTCACCATCAGCCATATAGAGTTACAGTAGAAGAATACGAAAGATAAGATAAGAATTGAGATTAGTCAGTCGACCTAGGCGCTTATTGTAGTAGATTTTTAGAAAGTCTTAGGACCTAATGAAGTCTAGTTATGTTTCTTAAGCCCTTTTAACGATAGATTTAAATAACGATACGATCTTGAGGGTTTCAATGTTGTTATTGCGAGGTATCTAGCGCATCTACCAAGCGATATCTAAAAGGTTAAGGCGGTTTTCAAGCTAGAGCTCCGCCACTTGAAAGACGCTATTGTATTCCCTTTTACTGGATAAGAGCCGCTTGCTGGCAAATTTTTAGGGGGTGATTACGATGGTGATAGAGCTTGGATATGCTGGGATTTGGATATTATTGATAACTTTCGAAATGCCAAAGTGCCTTAAAAACCGTCCTTTAATGGGTTTTTCGAAGCAAATAATAATATAGTTAAATCTCTTATTTCGAAGCACGGTAAATCTTACTATTTAGACTATTTACTGGAAGAGGCTTTTACGTTTCACCTGGCTCCTAAGCTAGTCGGCCTTTATACGAATTATAAAGAGAAGTTAGCATACTATAAAAACAGTATTAAGGATCTATCTATTATAGATATAAGTTGGCTTCTAAGCGCTTTAGTTAATTAGATAAAGAGTAGGTTTATATTTAATAATAATATCTTATGATAATTTCAAAAGGAATACTATAGAAATCGAGTTATCCTAAAGTAACCAGCGTATAAAAATGGTACTATTAGAAGAATTTCTAAACCGTACTACATTTTTAATTTCCTCAATTTTACAATATAGGAAATCATTCATCAGGGGCTAAACAACCTTTGCCAGTACCGATCAAGCCAGAATAGCGACGGTGGTACCTTAGATCTATCTACATTTGATAAAGATCTCGCTTCTTACTGGAATGAATTTAAAGCCGAAGCAAGGAATCTGATCCATCAGAAAGATCCAGGCTCAAACTGGCTTTCAGACCTGCAGTCGAATCTCAAAAGAGATATAGATACATGCTATTCATACTGGGTCGAAAGAATGTCTGGCCTAAATAGGAAAGCTAATTTTTTAGCTAAAGTTGCTTCTGTGTACGAAAGATGGGATTCTATATCGCCACAGATTGCCAATAGGTCTGCTGTTACAGAAGCAGTAGTCTGGACCCTCACCAGGCCATCGACTCACTCGATACAGCTAGAGACTTGGCAGCTTCTTAAAGCAAGCCTGACTTTCAAGCTGTACCATAATAACCCTAGCAAGTTTTTGTGGAGCATTGCAGGTCGTCAACTTCAGTTCATCAAATCTTCTAAGGCCAGGGTACCAATTCCAGTCACACCAAGAACATATAAGGTGTTGCGGCCAGATGGGAAGCGAATTCATCAGTCTTATGTCGATGAAGACCGAATGGTAGCAGAGGATAACCGGTAACTAATGAAGGGAAATATGCAATGATTGTGGTTTTGGGAGCTCAAGAAAGAGGATTGGCGTTTTGTGAGCAACATCAATATTTTGGACCAGATTGTCTCTTGAAAATTCCATTTCTTCGCGGTATAAACGTAAATTCGGTAACTATCGATTCACCACCTCGACTACGATACTTCAAGGGTCCTCCCACCGGCTACTAGACGTTCTTTATCCGGGTGGGCCGCGCTAGGCGCAAAGAATTGAACATTGAGCGCAGGAACCGTGGGCTAGCTGCTTATCTTGACTCCTGGCGCTCGGACCTGTCACAATTGACAAGTGCCAAGTGGCACATGGCTTGTAGTCGAGCTTGTTACCTCCCTTAGTCCTACATCTCTCACTACCCCGCCTTGCTCAGCGCTCAAATAATGACGACGGAATTGATAGCTTCCGAGGGTCGCACAGCATATTTCAGGGATCATTGCAGTGTGCCGAGTAGCCGTGGCCTGTTTATTATCCATGGGGGTTGAAAATATGCAGCCGCTTCCCTTTTCATTCATGCCCAGTGCGGCCGCACAACCAACAATCGTATTTCGATGAATCATAATGTGACTACTCTTTTCTCAAGATAAGGGAAAGGAGACAACATGAATAGCACATCTACCCCACCAAAGAAATTGCCACCATACCGACTACCATTCGTCATGTTTGGTATGCATGACAGGATTTTTCTCCTGCGGATATGCCGCGTGATGCTTCCTATGCCCCCCCTGTTATCTGTTCTCGTGTCTGACTTTTCTTGCGGTCGGATATCTTTCCATTCATCCGGTGAGGGCTGGCGTGCCACTTTAAATTGATGTTGGTTGATCTTTCTGTATTGAGCCAACAACAATCTCTACATAGAAGGTCTCATTATGACGATTTCTGATCTTGGAATTTGTAGCCGTACCAATTGGAGAACGTTCCGATGATTTAATTCTCATCGGGCCACTGCTAGACTTTGCCATCCAAGATTGAGCTTTCTTGGCTGTCATAGAGCAAGGAGGGAAAAATCATTCGTCCCAAGACAAGAAATAAGCTCCATATTTGACTGAGATTAAAGCTTTCCTATCATTCTTCGGATGGGCCATAAAAATAGAAGAGCGTAATAATCGTACTCAGAAATCACTCATTCACTGAGCCGCTTTGTTTCCATATTTAAGTCTTTTTCGTTGGCTAAAGCTAAATAATCCAAGGAGCTATGGGGCGAGAATTCACTCAAGAAAAAAATAGCTACCATTACCTAGATCTATCTCGCACAGAGAGATGTTGATAGGGCATAAGCAAACCTAAAATACCTCTTACATCCGATACAAACACCTGAGGTTTTCACAACAATCCAGCAAGACTTCAGAATTCTTACATAGTTGATATTTGATCTGGCGAATGCATTTTCCAGGTAAACCTATGTCTTTTTTGATCAATGGCATGGCTGTTTATCGGGTAGTCTCTCAACGGACGCCTGGTGGACATCTCTCGACAGTCTGCATCACAGAGTGACGCCTTGACGGTTGAAGCCAGCATCATGTTAGTATTGCCGTATTTGGAACTTGGGTCCATTTTAGGAGGCAGGCTGCATTAGAAGCAAACCCTTGAGTGGTGGGGGCTCCATGGAAGGGCAACAAGCTCCCTTTTTTGGAGCAAGTGAGATATGCCAAATCAGGGGCAGAGTATGAAAGAGGCTGCATTAGTTACTTGCTGGAAAGGAACTCCATGCTGGACGATGTTGGTTTGCGGTGCAATAACACACTGTTTGCAAATAATGGTACACCAAGAAGGTTAGTAGTAAGGAAGATCTTCAAGTTCCATAGTGTAAGTCTGCTATACTCTGCTAGCCATTTGATAGCATGAGCTTGTAAAGATGGAAAGGAATCTCGGAGATAATTTGCAGGAAAGAGAGTGGATATTGTAAGAAAGCAATAAACATCGTCGCACGCTTAAGTAACGCAATCGCGGACGATTGATCGACATGGAAAAGACAAGTCGCCATAGTATGGACACGGGAAATAAGGTCGTGAGAAATAGACAGGGGTACACGACAACTAAGAATAGAAGAGGATGTCTACAACCAAAAACGGGTGGGTGCGATTTGATGTAAGCCAGTCCGGTTGTATCTTTGCACCCACAGGCAGGGACCCGAACAACT
>PVPY01001580.1:0-21104 GCA_002982035.1 Fusarium algeriense | reverse complement strand
ACCTTATGCACGGAATCAACTGAGCTTGGACCTTGAACTGAGGTTGACGGGAGGATGAGACCTTGAACAAAAGCGTAGATCAAAGCAACCAATCAGCACCGTCAATCGAGGTAACCTTCCCGTTTTACGTTGTCAAGTCTAAAAAAGGAATCTAGAGATTACGGTTGCAAGGCAGCAACACCCAGTGACTCACGCTTGAGTTAAGTAAGAGACTTTCGAAATCAATGACATCGAGACCTTTTTTTCACTGTTTTCAATCCTCACTTAAAATCGGATTCAGGACGACAAGTCTCAGATTTCAAACCTCACACTTTCGCAAAATGACTTCACCATCAACGCCTCAGCCTGTTGAGGGCTCCAGCTATAAACCCAGATACATCGATGTATGTCACTTCCTTCATTTATATCCGACTCCACTGGATATTGGCGTATATCCGATGCCAGATCCTGTTAACACATAACGTTACTAGTAGATTGGCATCAACTTGACCGATCCGATATTCCGAGGCAAATATCATGGCAAGGAGCGACATCCCGATGATCTCGATGCCATTATAGGAAGAGCCCGTGAAGTTGGTTGTACAAAACTTATAGTGACCGGGTCAGACCTCGGCAATTCTCGAGATGCCCTCACCCTGGCTAAAGATTATCGTGAGTATCACCCCTGCTTATCAATCTGACCAGAAGACTAACCTGAATCATAGCCGGAACTATCTTTGCTACTGCAGGCATTCATCCCTGTAGCAGCGCAGTCTTCAGTGAAGCGGGTCCTTCTCATGAGTCTGAGCATACAACACCGTGCAATCCTGATCCCTCAGCTCCGGTCTCGGAAGAGCATCCTCCTTGTCCAACAAAAACCGGAAAACTCATCAGAGACTTGACTTCTCTGGTAACAGAGGCACAGGCCTCAGACCAGAAGAGCCTTGTCGCTATGGGTGAGTTTGGTCTTGACTATGACCGTCTGCATTACTGCTCCAAGAGCATCCAACTCCATTCCTTCGCAGCGCAACTCAAGGTTGCAGCCACGATATCTCCTCAACTCCCCCTATTTCTACACTCTCGTGCAGCTCATGACGACTTCGTCCGGCTTTTGAAGGAAGCATTTGGCGAGAAGCTGGAAAAGCTGGAGAAGGGTGGCGTAGTGCATAGCTTTACTGGCACAGCTGAAGAGATGCGTGAGTTGATGGACTTGGGTCTATACATTGGTATCAATGGATGCAGTTTCAAGACTGTTGATAACTGTGCTGTCGTAAAGGAGGTTCACCTCGATCGTCTTATGATCGAGACAGATGGACCATGGTGTGAGGTACGACCGAGCCATGAAGGCTACAAGTATCTGATCGAGAAGGAGACGTCTGCCCCCGAGGCCCAGCAGAACGGAACTGCCGCTACCACTGAACCTGCACAGAAACAACAAAAGCAGTTCAAGAAGAACCAGAAGAGAGAACCAGAGGTTCCAGAACGTTACAAGACCGTCAAGAAGGAGAAGTGGGAAGAGGGGGCCATGGTCAAGGGACGCAACGAGCCTTGCAACATTGAGCGTGTCGCCAAGATTATCGCAGGTATCAAGGGAGTTAGTGTCGAAGAAGTTTGCGAAGCTGCATGGAAGAACACAGTGACAATTTTTGGACTTGAAGAGAAATAAGAAATGGTTGACCGGTCATGCCATCATAGGGGTATCAAATAGAGAAAAAGACATAGACCACGCGCCGTTATAGATACAACACTTTTCATATTCCTGAGCCCTTATATCCACGTATTCTCCCATGTCTTACAAGTCCTGTGGTAACGCCCTCTTCGCCCGTCATCCATCCTGGCATTCGCTCCCCGTCTATGATTCCAGCCTCCACAAGTTGCCGTACGCCAGCCCATACGTGTGTTCCAGAAAATGTGACTTTGATAGTTGGTGTCCATCGATTTGGTGAGTCGGTGTCGTTTCTGTCTTCTTCTGTTGCGATATTTGCTTCTCGAATAACGGCAGTAATCTTGCTTTTTCGTCGATTCTTACTCCCTGACGCGGCGTCATCACCATTCTCATCTTCTTCCTCGCCGATATCCCTACTTGTAGAAGGAAATGGATCTTGTATGACAATGTCAACTTTTTCTACTCCCTTACCATCGGTGACAATACCCTCCTCGCCGAATCTAGCCTTGGCAACCAATTTCGATTTCTTCGCAACCCGCTCCGATTCAGTCAAAACTGCCCCCCGCTTGAGATTTAGACTGGTGGACGATGATTCTCGGGATAGTGGTGGTGTTGGAATAACGGTGTCCAATGGAGATATCTTTGTTGCTTCATTGGAGTAGATGCTCCAGCCACCCCCTGCAGTATTCGTACGTCCAGATCCCTTCCTTTCTAGAAGTGCGTCCAAGTTCTTGCTTTGAAGGTTTCCCGATTTGAGAGTGTATCGTTCTCGTGGGCGTGAGAGGGCCTTGGGAACTCCATCCACGATTAAGCTGTGCAAGCTCTTGGACTCACCCGAACCGGTAGCACCTGTAGACTGTGATCTCGTAATGTACAGCGCTGGTGATCCATCGGGGAAAGCGATATACACTGTCCGTGAGGAGTCGAAGTTTGTTGCTGTGCCACTTGGGTCCCGACTTGAGAGAGCAAAGTCGGTGTTATATGGTGAATCTATGACGAATATGCGCAATAGTAGAACAGGTATGGACCTTGGTCGGTGAAAATGATAATGCGCCTTGACATCTGGCAGCACATGGGTTTGGAGGTTTTGGAGAAATGTTGATGGGTGAAATCGTGGTATCGTCAAGCTTTCTTGGTCGACTTTAAGCACCTGATCCTCGCCGGCATCTTGAAAAGGCTGTTTGAGAGGTAAAATCTGATAGGCCGACCATTTTTGAGACGTTGGGTTCTGTTCGAAATAGGCCATATCAGCCATAGCGAGTTGATATAATGTCAGACCAAGTCTCCAATCACCCTCAACAATCCGGCTGACGACATCTCTTTTTGACCCTTTTTGTTGTTGCATGTCGATGTAAAGTTGTTGCAATTCGTCAATACTTTGACAAGGGGGGTAAAGATCGTCATTTTCTTCATCGTCTTCCTCGTCTCTCCTCTCAATGTAAGGAATAGAGTTGGGGAGACTCTCATCGTCAAGCCAATCTAATGCCAGCGAGATAAGTGACTCTCGTGAGAGCCTGTTGAGACTTTTGACAACAGCAGGATTAGATGCATCGACTCGTAACGAGGACGGAAGTCTTGCTTTTGTTGGGATAGAGAAACGGGCCATTGTTGTTTGTTTTGTGTCTACATAGGTAGATTTATAGTGACCATAATTGAGGAATCGAAACGAGGCATGTGTTGAGCAAAATTGTGAAGTTGTCTCTCTGATCAACCTCCAACTAGGTTGGAATAATTGACTGGCCCGTCGACAGACTAAATCAATAGATAATGCTTGAGGATTTCGATAAGACGCGATATTCACCTTGGAGTCGCGTCTCAAGCCAATCCAACCAGACACATGTAAATGGGCACGGGCCAACGGCGGCTGAGAGACAGGACATCTGGTATACCGATCACGTGCTTCATCACGTGCTTCTTTTCCGTCTTCTATCTCATCTTTCCTTGAGACTAGGATTCATATTTACATTTGTGGACACAGTCGGGACCAAATCCCAAGTGAAAAACATAATGTTACGCTCAAAGAGCTTCATGGTACGTCTGGCGCTTTACTACGGGATAAAATACACCTTTCAGAAGTTGAAACCATAGACTCGGCTCTAACGATGGCTCGACTCGGATATGATCGTGGGCCGACTCGGAGAAGTAGTTGACTTGATTGATTGGTTCAAGAGTTTCCAGTGCCTCATGGCTTCTTGTCAAAGGTCAGATAATCACGGTTCCACTACTAAGGGGTTAGCGTTCACAGAACTGGTTCCGATGATGGGTAGACCATAGGGAGCCCTGATGGACTTACCGTCGGAAGCCATCACTCATCTTGATCTCGATGTAGGTAATGGGGTAAGTCATTGACGACAACCCGCGGGCCGCGCTGGGAATTGATTTTCTGTGTCTACTCAGGTCTCTCTCTCGATTGGCTTCACAAATGCCCCCACGTAGTCGAGGAGCAGGGGCTATGACGTTTCGACAGGATCCTGCAGATCTGTCCGGCAAATTTTTTCACAGGAGCTAAGGATTGAAGGAACAAAACATCGAGGACCGTGCAGTGTAATACAAACGATGCCTCGAAAGGAACAACAACTCCAGGGCGTAACGGAGGATAATATGCCCGTAAGATACCTATCTCCAGAGCCTCAATAATATGTGTCATAATTTCCTTCTACCGACCTGGGGCCGCAGACAAGCGAGTCGTCTTTCAAACCGGGGACACTTTCTTTTTGGAGATTGAACGAGAAGGATTTCCACAAATGACCCATTACATTCCTGGGGCCCCAATTTTGACGGGGAGTTCGGGAAATATCCGGATCCTGAGATACAGAGAGTCGGCTCAACCCAAGGAACGACAATGACAAACAAATCAACGAAGAGGTTTGCGGTTGGATCATGGCTGACTTTGCCCACGCGCAAGCAAGGGATGACCTCCACTAGGTTCCAGCTGCAGCCGCTAGAGTTCACGAGGGTCCCTTGAAGCTGGATCATATGCATGCAACCCGACAAATAAAGTCGAGAAGCAGTCAGCCTCTCTGGGACTATCACAATGCATGAGCGTGATGAAGACCGTTGACCATGTATGTAAGTGGGGGCTAGGTTTAGATGCACAGAACAGTTCCGGTATTTTGTCACTGAGCTTTGGAATGCTCAGTCTTGAGATGAAGTGTCTTTCGACTTGAGCTTCATTTCAACCCGAGGCTATTCAACTGCCGAATTTAAAATAAGACTTTCTTTGTGCGTGAAATTCATTCACCGATCATTTGGCTCAGGACAAGAAACTAGAGTTAGCGAAAACTAAAACACTAAACTTGCAATGATGCGGTTAGTTGAATTGCTTGACTGCGCCAAAGAACCGAACGAACTCCCCGAACCAGCCCGGATTCGCCACTTACAGAGACGCAGAAACGTTAGGTGGCTTGGCTGATCGTATTTCAACGTTCCATGGCTTTTTCATCCTTCTGTCGTGTCGGGTGAAGCTCCCTGTCGGCTGCAACACGAACGTCAAAGTTATGCACGAGTGGAGTGTGTCTGTCCCAGTTCATCCCCTTTGAGGCAAAGGAGAGTAAGCCAACCCACGCTGGTGTGATATTTCGTGAAATAATCACTCATTCAAGGAGACGGATCGGTGTTTTGACAAGGACGGCTCACATTCCGAAGCGGAGAAGGGACCGCAAGGAATAAGGGCAGCCCACGTTTTCAGATAAAGCGAGAAAATGTGCAGAGAAACGACAGGGGGCGGGGAGTTGAATTTCCGCCATGGCTGAAGATTTGTGCCCAATAGTCGAGTAAGATTATGCAGTTCACAGAAAGAATATTGCAAAGTGTGATATTTATTCTAAGTGTCAAGTTGTCTTGAAGGAGTATTAGCTTTGGGATTCATCCACGTTGACTTGCTTGTATTCACCAGAACAATTCCGTCTTACATCACAATTAACAGCTTGAGCTGTCGTCGCTTGAGGTAGCTGGTCCCCGATTATAATTGAGGGCTGCTGTAACTCTGGTTGGTGGTTGACGTGGGGTGAGAGGGGAGATCCATGACGGCTGGAACCATCATATGCGTGATTGTTAAGCAAGCCGACGGTCTGCAGGTAATACTTGCTCGGGGAAGCTTGGTAATCGAAATTTACGCTGTAAGCGTATCAATCATGAATAGCAGTAGAAGGCTATTGAGCTGCGAAAAGGGCAGTTGATTGAGGGATTGGATTTAGGCTCTACGACCTAAATCACTGCAAGAACAAAGAAGATAGTAGCCACAGACATAAATAAATCATCCTGAGATGAGCATTGCGACATTCAAAGACTGTTGCCCTATTCGCCGAGGAGACCCATGTTCTAGGCTCTCTCTTCATCTCATTGCCAAAATGGCTGGGTCCCACCATTACAACCCACTAAACCACTAGGGGATGCCACCCACTAAACCACGGATTGCCCAGTGACTGCCCTCAGCTCACTACCCACCTTCCGTGGTGGCTTCGGCGGCAATCGGCCTCAACTCGTAAGTAGAATCCACCCTAAGAAAACCAACTTGACTGCCTGTTCTTTCCTCCTCCACTTCCTCCCCTCAAATTCCCCCAGAATCAACCTCGGAGGGCATTCACTCTTAATTTCGATACTGGAATTCGACATCAACACCTCGAGCGACCGCTCAACTCCTGAACCGACTACGACGGCCATCGACTTGTGATTGTGGGCTGTGACTGTTATTATTGAGGGTCTGCAAATTTGTCCATACAAAACCCCGCTCATTCTCACTGAGCCGCTTTCGGAATCGATACCGAACGAAACGTCGACCATCGATTGAAGGGACGACGAGGAATTAATTGTTTCATTGGAGAAATATTAAAAGAAGGGATCATTCGCCTCGTTCAAATTTATCGAAATGTCAAACTTTAACGGTCGTCGCGGCCCCAATGTGTCACAGTATCTTCGCGATCTCAACGCCATCAACCGCCAGGAAACTGCTCACGACGAGCCTTTCAACATGGAGGAGGATCTCGCTCTTTTTACCAATACGCAGTTCTTCGACTTTGAGACTGGTCAGAATACCGATTACCAGGCTCAGCCTTTGAAGGTCGATATGGAGGCTCCCCAAAGCACTTCGCCTTCTGATGGAATGACCCCGGCTCCTTCTGTTGTTGGCGACATCAACACCAGCAACTTTGATTTCATTCAGAGTGAGTTCTATCCTCTCTGTTTTACAGAATTTCTTTCTCGGTGGTCACGTCAACTCGAAGAGAAGAGGTGGAAATATGGGAAATGAGACAAAGATTGAGTCAAGCAGGGGGCATTAGCTTCATCGCAAGCAGAGATGTTGTTCTTCAATTTCTCTCCTATGGAGGTGTTGCAAATACGCCCATGTGCCTCTTGATTCATTTTTGGTATCGTTCAATCTTTACTCTTCTCTCTACCAGACATTGGCCACAGTCCAAGCGGATGGTCAAAATCCTAACCTCAAACACCCTGACCCTGAAATCGGCACTGAACAACGTCTCTATCGCTTCACTAACCATTAACCTTACTACCCCCACCTTCCCTTGAGAGCCCTGCTCCCGATGTGTATCACGCCCTTCTGTCATTGGGGACAAAGCTATCCTTCAATGCAAGTCTGCTTGAGTGTGGCCCGCCTGGGAACCCCAGCTCGATTCTAGTGGCTGGATGATGGTGGTGCCTATGGTGCAATATCTCGTGATTTGCCGGCACTGATCACGACATCGATTTACACCCCTGTACCTCACAACCACTTCCTAAGTTGGGAAAGCCTGCTTCCCCAGGTCTCAAGGGCCTATGCAAGACTATCTGTTACTCTTCAACTCTCAATGTCTACTATCTTCTTCTCTGTCTTCGTCATGATACTTGACTCTTCTCGACATCAACTGACCACACTACGATGGCAGGCGATTTTAGCTTCCCCGACTTCACCAGCACCTATCCGTCTACCCCCTTGAACGGCTTCGCGGATGGTGCTCAGAACTTCCCATCTATGCAACCCAATGCCCCAACAGGCTATCAGCCTGTTCCTCAACAGCAACAACAAGCCCCCCATTATGGCCAGCAAGCTACTCCTCAGACTTCAACCGAGAAGCGCGGCTCCGAGAGCGGCCCTGTTGCTGGTCGCGGAAACCTCAACTTTGAGGAAGCCTCTCGCCACGCCGCCGAGGAGGATAAGCGCAGACGTAACACTGCTGCTAGTGCCCGCTTCCGTATTAAGAAGAAGCAGCGTGAGCAAGCCCTCGAGAAATCCGCCAAGGAGATGTCCGAGAAGGTTACTGCCTTGGAGAGCAAGGTCCAACAGCTCGAGATGGAGAACAAGTGGCTCAAGAACCTACTTGTTGAAAAGAACGAAGGCAATGATGAGATTGTAACCTTGTGGAAAGAGTTTGCCGCATCCAAGTCTACCGACAAGTCCGAGTCAAAAGCCAAGTCAGCCGTCAAGGAGGAGACAAGGTGATCCGACGTGTAGCGTTGGGGACGGCAATGTGGTGAGAAAGACGGGCGGCGTTATGGCTCGGAGCAACTGGAGAAGGCAAGGTGGCGTTTAATTCTGATCTTTTCAACAATGCCTGGGATACAAGGAGCATGATGATGAAGCACTGAGGCTAGCCATCAAGGCTGCCTGGCATGGTGCACAACATAAAACTATCGCGAGTTTTCGTGAGGTGACGTACAGCGGATGATGACATGATGGATATACATGCTTGTTTGAAGGCAACTGATAGAGACCAGTCCCTGGGTTCGGACGACAGGACAAACTGGGAGGACTTTTTGTTTTGCAATGATATCAACGGGTATACGATACATCGTTTCCGTAACTAGTTCTATTAAGGTTCAACACGTTCAAAGAATTTAGTCTGTATCTGTGAAATGAGTGTAATTTCATCCATTGCACTCAGTATCCAGCATCTTGATCGCATTATCCGAACATCCGAGAGCCTATGTTATCCCTTGTCGACTATCTATGTCCCAATCATTTGTTGGCATTAACTTCCGACTTCTGCTCCTCCTCTGCTTTCTTAGCCTTGAGAACATCCATCCTTTCTTTATTCCTCTTGCCTAGCAACTTCAACGTCTGCTCCCTCTCAAATTCTGTCATATTCTGCCAGTTCCCAATCCTACCTATAGTACCATCCGTATTTACAACAAGCGGGCCCATGGCGTCGAGAGCAACAGACTCGCCCACACGCAGAGACGTCACGCCATCGCCCTTGTTTGCGGCGGCGTCGTCTGGTGCTGGAAGAGGAAGTGATGTCTTGTTGGTGTCCTTAGCTTCGCTGAACCCTTGCTGTGTCTGGTGATCGTCGTTGGACATTGTGCTGGAGAAGCGAGGTGTAAATAGTGTGGTGTTGTATAGACGAGTGACTGCAAGGCGTGGGAGCTGCTTGAGCATTTGGTTGAGTTGTGTATTGCTTCACCCGGTCAGTGAGAGTGTTTTGCTAGTATATCAAAGCACGGAACTCTCACTATGATATTTCACAGACTATTTGAGACTGTTTGGTTTAGGTTTTTTGAATTGATGGGTTATTATTGAAGAGTTGAAGGTCAATATGAAAGCGTCGTAGAATTAAGCTGGCGAAGGATAGAAAAAAATGGAAGCCGATAGAGAAGGCCATCCACTAAGAATCCCTGCGCCAATTCTAGAACTAGCCGGTTGATTGTCTTCCATCTTCCATCACTCGAACAACTAGAAAAGATCGAGATTCATAACATATTTATCATAAGATTTCTGGAACTTCTGTATTAACATAGTAGTTGATCGAAATCCGCTCGAGTTGGGAGAAATCATTATAATCATTCGTATTGGTCAACTGCCAGAACACCGCAAACGGCACACTGAACGTGGGGGGGGGACTTAACATCACATTAAGAACTATCCACAGCGGGTATCGTCCTTCGGCCATTTTTTGCTTGTTTCATGAAGATATCGGGACTTTTGAAAGAGATGTGCGGGTAGATCTACGCTATTATACAATGTCGCCATCGTTTTCGCTTCTGATAGGATCGTCATCTTTGAATGGCTTGTTCAGGGTCTCATCTGAGCGGTAGCAGGGGCGATGACGGAATGTGTTGGATGAGGAGATCTGAGAGAGATGGTTCTGCACTGATGCGGCGGTCTGGAGTTCGCATGCATCGTCTTTATGCTCAGCGTAAGGTAACATGCCAAAGATCACAAAAGGCCTCGTATAGTGACCACAATCAAGTGACAGAAGACTGACTACCTTAGTTATGGTTCTCAGACAATACTGATGAGGCAGGACGAGGACGATTCATCAGGATAATGACGATGGATATAACTGTCTGAAGACGATCCAGCAGACCCATCCTTCTACGAAAAGATGATATCTTTCAATACTAATTCTCGTGTAACCTCAGCTCAACTGATGGTTGAAATGCATGCATTTACCATGAATAGAAGCCATGGCAGCGCATCTTCTGTCTCTCAGAGATGATCCTTTAAGGTGTCTCAAAGCTATCGTGGCATAAAATTTCTTAAAACATCTGGCTCAGGCGATACAATCAATAACTCAGAACTCATGTGATTGAGCCAGAATTTCAACCAACCACAAGCTTTGGTTGCCATGGGCACCTTAGTTGAGCTTGCGATGCCTATGTCATGTTAGTTCTGCGAACCACAACAGTGAGATACTGGTTGAACTGGAACTCACTTCTGAACAACGCGCTCAATGGCATCCATGCCCATCTTGAGGACATCCATGCGTGGACCGTATGAGAGTCGCACGAAGTGGTGGCAGGGAGAGTCGAAAAGATCACGACGGCGCGAAGGGTTAAGATCGAAGAAGATACCGGGCACCACGATGACCTTCTCAGCGAGGCAGGCCTGGAAAAAGTTGAGACCATCCGAAATGGACTCCGGGAGACCCTCAAGATTGAGCCAACTGAAAATAATTTAGGTTTCTAGAGAAAATCCGGCGTATTGTTTGATACTTACAGGTAGAAAGTCGAGTCGGGCACATATTTAATGACGAAACCCATCTCGCGGAGACGTCGAACGACGAAGTCTCGCTTGTCCTAGGAGACGGTTAGCTTCTTGGGTCTTGTTGCCGTCAGCCCATAAGACTTACTCTGAAGTGGGACTGAAGGTGAATCATCTCATTCTTGACCAGACTGGGCTCAAGCATAGGAATAGCAGCTTCCTGGAAAGGATGGGAGGCACCACCATCGAGATAAGAACCGCACGAACCAATACTAGTCTCAGGTTAACTTCATAGGAACCAACCATCGAAAATACCACTCAACCCCTAACAAACACCAGAAAGCTTTGGAAGATCACTTACGCATCAATGTATTCTGTGAACATACATTAGCCAATTTTTCTTGTCGTTGATTGATCGGTTCGTGCTTACCCTTGGGTCCCAGGATCCAGGCAATCCTCCAACCCGGGAGACGAAAGCGCTTCGTGAGACCGTCAATAATCAGAACATCGTCCTCGTTAACGTCCTGCACATTGGCGGCGGCCGACACAGTAGCCCCTGAGCAATTTTCTGAGTATAGGTATCCGGAATAGAACTCATCAGAGATGAATGTTGCTGTAGGTTGAGACAAGTTCACGTCAGCGCCATGGAGAGGACAAAAAAACATCTTTAGCAACAGACGAACCTCGTTCACGGCATAGATCTTGGATCTCGGCTAGTTCCGGGTTTTGAATAACACGTCCGGTGGGGTTGCGAGGGTTGGAAGTAAGGATGACTGAGGTACCACGTGCAATCTCTTCAGCAATCTTGTCGGGGTGAATGTGATAACCGTCTTCCTCGGACAGAGGAACAGGAATAGCAGCAAACTACGGAGTCCTGTTAGCTTCCTGACAGTTAGTCTTCAGCTAAACTCACATTTTTGAACAGGCTCAGCATCTCGTTGTAGGCTGTATAGTCCGGGAGGAAGAAAGACAGGTATGAGTTACCAAGAACAGCAGCAATGCGGATGAGACCAGCACGGCCACCAGGGACGATAGCTACATTCTCCCAGGTGTATTGACTCTCCTTACCCTGACGGTGTTCCTCGTTGTAGAGTCTGGCAACCGCCTCTCTCAAGGGCTTGATACCAGCGGTAGGACCGTACTCTCGGCCAGCCATAGAGATGTTGATAGTCTCGGGTCGGGGGAAACAGCCCTCGATGTCATCCTCGACTTCTGGGGCACCCTGACCAAGATTGGCCCACGATTCAGGATCCTCAAGATAGCCATACTCGGAGGCTCGCTCTGTACACCAAATAACACCGGTGGATGATCGGCTGGCGTCAAGGCCAGCATGAGGCATGTGTCCCTCATGGGCGTTTCGGAATTGACGATGAACCTTGGATTGGAACTCTGGTGTTTATTAGCATGAGTTTGTGGTATCAAAACAGTGTCGTGATTGCTGTGTTGGGCCATGACGTTGTGGAGAAGAGCTGTAGCTACCTTAGTTAGGAAGCTGTAGCCAAGCTCCTGCTCCACCCGCGTGTGTAAGGCGGGCTTGGAGGGGTTCAGTTTATGGAGGGGCAAAATGGCAGGGATTGTGAGGGACAAGAGGGGAAGGACCGCACCAGTGGCGCCGGGAGTGAAAAGGCGAGGACGGTGAGGGGAGGGAAGAAAACGGTGAAGAAAGAATAAATAAGACTTTTTCTTCTTTTGTCGTAGAGAGCTCATCAAGTTGGAGAATATGATGTTAAAGTAGCTAGAGAAAACTTCCAAAGCCAGAGAGGCACAAAGCAATGGAGAGAGCAAAGCTCCACACAGAGAAGCTACAAAGGAGAGACAGAAGCTTACCGTTGGTTGAAGGCTCAGTCGTACTGAAGCGACGAGTGAGCGTCTTGGGGGCGCCAGTATGGCGGTTAATAGAGAACTTGCGTCCACTGAAAGACATAATGGCGATTTTGGAGAGGGAATAAAGAGAAAAGAGTTGCGTAAAGGCTGGAGTGGATTTGATTAGGTAGTAGAGGTGATGTAGGATTCCTAGTGACTAGGTTAGGTAATAGGAAGCCGGTAAGACGCCCAGTCATGCAAAGTCACAATAGTCGCGACAGCCAGTTCAAGATGTCGGTGGGGGAAGAGATGATCTATCTCAAGGAGAGAAAGAGAAGAGGGAGAGAGAGGAGAAAATCACAAGGTGGATGTTTACGGGGGATTAGATATAAGTGCAAAAACCCAGTAATGGCCTTGGTCACTAAAAGACTGAAAAGTTCGGGGGTGGGACCTTTTAGGCTGCCTCTCCAGGTACTGTACCACAGCAGAAATAAAAGCAAAAGAAATGAAAGTAAAAGAGGCCATTCAGCGTTTAGAATCTGTAAACAGTGCCTGGTCAGTTGGTCTGTGAGGCCCCAGGAGCCAGGTGAGCATTGACCTGGGCTGCAAGGTGAAGGAGGTGGTGAAGAAAAGAGCTGCAATTGGATTGGATTGGGCTGGATTGTATGCATCATGCATCACCCATAACGGAAAACGGCATCTCTAGAGCCAATTCTTTGGCTGTGTAATTATCGTATTGCGCGTTCAGGTAACCAGAATTTGCCTCAGGATCGAGGACGATCGCCAAACAGCTCACACCGAATATCCAAAGCAGACGCATAATCTCTCAAGCATGCCACTATTCGCAGCTTTGACATTCCATTACAGCGTCAATCCTGGGGTAGATGCTCCCCTTTTCGCAACCTGATACAACATGTCATGTCGTTTGAAAGTCGAGACGCTTCTCTAACAAGTACGCACGTTGCAAGTTGTGCCCAATCATTTGAGGTTTGCCCTACTTTTTCAAGTTTTCTTACTATCATTTGGCCCCCGCGCATTTTGTTTGAAGCTCATGGAAGCAAGCAGAGTGACGTACTGCTGTCCATGGATGCTAGCTCGAGTCTCGAGAAAACTTTGGTGGGGGTAGACTTGAGGTGAGCAGGGAATTCACCTGAAAAAAGTCCGTTCACTCCGAATAACCAGTTCGATTCCTATCGCTCCTTCAATTACAATCTCTTCTATAATGTTCTGCCCAATTTCAACCTGACCGGGACATTTGAGTCCGGCCAAGACCCGCATACATTGGCATTGTGACGATCTTGGAGGGTCTGACCTCGATATCGTTACCTAAAACCCCAGTCTGGTCTCTTCCCTTACCCACAGTGTCTCCGACCCCAGGGCAATGAGTCAAGCGACTCAAGCTCAACACCAACTGGCCCGGAGCTTGGACTGCCGGCCCCTAGCTTCAACTCCAACTACCAACTACAACACGATCGGAAACTCAAGGCTGATGCCCTCACCGAGTGGAATGTCGCACATCAGATCAAAAGGGAAGCTCGGTGAGAAACCGAGCCTGAAACACTCTAGAAGCTCGCTAGAACATCCAGAAAAGGTGATTTTGTCCTGATAAAGCTCAGGGAAGCAGCCCGGTTGGTCCCGATCTTGCGGACCCGTGAGTCTTGAGAGACCACCTACAACTTGTCGAATCATGAGACAGACATGTTACCAAGACATTTTGTGGAACGTTTTTGACACGGGCGAGGGTTGGTATCTCCATGCTCACCGTGCTCACCTCGACTACGCCGCGGAACGGAACGGCCTCGCCGTTATACGGTGACAGCTACTGAGATTGTGTTGATTAATCGCGCAAATGCATTAAACTGACAGGCATTATAGTCGAGAGTAACGAGATACTCATGAGTATTTCATCAGTAACGCCTGAACCAAAGAAGCTGTTCTTATCTGGGTCTTTGCAAGATGCCATTGAAACTCTAGGGTATTGATTATGATTGCTCGCTGCACCAACAATAAGTTCCAGTGGTTGATAATTATTATTACAAACACAAAGTCAGCGAAACTAGGATAGATAGACAAACCGGAAAGAATCTAGATTTCGGTTTTGCCCTAGTAAATAATATGCCTAATGAATAAGACGTGCCCGAGCAGGGCGCGCTCATCACAGCGAGATGTAAGGTAAGTCACAATAAACACACAGAATTTAGTCCATCCTAACGCAACACCAAGATAACACACAGAGGGGGCTGTGAGAAGTGAGGGGAGCTTTGAGAAGAATCACTTGCAGTCGAGCCCAAGAAAGCTTGACGAGTAGATGAAGACGAACTGTCTTCCATCCGGTGTCACTCATGGCCTTGGCTCGGATTCTGACGAGAGCGAATTTGCCGACCGATTCAACGATCACGAGTATTTCCATACTCGCCGAGATCTCGGAGTCATTAAGGCCGACCCCAACTTTTACCGCGACAACTATCGCATCGCGAGCCGAATACGTGAAGCCGTGCTCATGTACCAACAAAGTGATGTCAGGGCACTTGCGGCTGATTTGCCTCGTTACATTGTCGATTGATTGCTGTTTCCATCCTACAAACTGACCATGGTTGATCTGGCGATCCTGGGCGCCTACCCAGCATATCAGCCCACCCCAACTGAGGCTGACCGGATCGATGCTGCAAGACAGCGTCTAGACAGAGGTCTCCAAGGCCCCGAGGTCCGAGAGGATTCGTTCTTTGATACTGCCGATGACAGGCCCATCATGGATGAAAGCACCGATAGTTATGATGAGGAGATCTAAGACCTTGAGCAGCTCCACGAGGACGACAAGGATACCGTTCGGTCTCTTACAGTGCCGTCTGGTCAAGGACCAGGCGGAAAGCCGCTCTCATTAACTCCCCGGCCCGAACGACATGATAATGAGGAAGCTGTTCTACTGTCTGGGAAGACTGCCGACACTGGTGAAGGAACACGAACGTCGGCTCCGTCCATTATTTTGTCCGAGAATATGACAAGCGAGGCGGCATCCGACGGCGAGGATGAGGCAAATGTTTTACGAAATCTCAAAACAAGGAAGGGTACCCCAGCGTCTGATGAGCCTGTTAGAACGGTGGTTGCCGCCTACCAAGACGGGAATGTTTTGGACTTCAATGGTGAGCCCATACAAGTGCCCATGAACGGTACATACTTCAACAAACTCTGGACACAAGGCGTGTCTGGGTTGAGGTTGACGAATGGTGACATGAGAGTTGCCCAAAAGTATGTGTGCTCTAGCCGTCTATTTATACCTCACGATGGAGCCAAGCGTATGGCGGACCGCTTACCGGTCGTAACTCCAGGCCCAGACAGCCCAACACCTGGAAATCTTTGAAGCAGAGAGACATGAAGAAAGACGTTGAATCTATCATCAGAGCCATCAAGTCTGACTTGACAGATGAGCTTATCGATGTCATGAAGATACTTGAGAATGACACGTCTGAGCTTACTTCGGAGGCAAAAGTAAATATCATACTTCGAGTACCAACCCATCTGGCGCGAATGGTAGGTGCACTAGCTCCTGAGGATGAGGGGAACATTGATCTGCAGGCAGAGTGGAAGAATCTAGAGGAAAAGCTTCCTGCCCAATACAACAATCTATGGAACGACGTCGACGTTATATGGCCAGTTCTTGACGAGATACGCCTTTGGCATATCGTCCTTACAAGGTTTGAGCTTATATACTACTCCGATGCATCCCAAAAGCAAACCCAACTCATCAAGGAGCTCGAAGCGGAGATGAATGCCACGGATACCGATAGCGGACAAATGATTGGGTTACCCTAATGAATCACTCACCGTCTGGCTATCCATGAAATCATTCCTACGAAAACTAGAGCCTACCAACAACCCAAAGCATATCACTGCAATCCCCGGTCCTAACCAGGCAGGAGATATTGCGCCCTTGTTTTTATCTCATCAAGGCTACCCTCGGAAATAATCAACATGCAGCGGTAGCCTTTTCTACTTATGTCTCTCATCTGTTTGTATTACGTCCAAGGCTCGACGTTATGGACCCAAAGTGCGACCGCGACCCTTCATCTACTAGGAGGACAACTTGAGATATTCACACGGTTATTCAGAGAAGGCAAATATCGGAGCTTCGCAGGGTTATTATAAATACAATAACGACAAGTTTTGATTTGACATAAAAATCACTAATACGTGAAGTCTGAAAATGGGAATTCGAGTCAATTTAGTTGGAAACGAGATAATAAAGTAGTAGAGTTGGTTATGAGAACAGATCGTGGTAAAGTTCCTATAAATACTTGGGATCCTACGCCCAAACTAACCACTCTAGTAATTAAATTGCCGTAAATGCAAAGACGCAAGGGGGGAAAGCTGCCGGTGTTGAGAGGGACCGTTTGATACAGGAACAGGTGTTAGATCCATGAGGCAATGCGAAATGACGGAGAGCAGCCAGGATTATTGCTACAACAGGCTGACAATATAACAGCATGCCAAATACAATAGAAGACCGAGTGTCGAGTGTGTAACCGGTGAGTTCAGAGATAGCCCTACTGTGCAGTATTGTTTGGGTCCTTCTTGAGTTATAGGGGAAGGATAGTCGTCTGCAATACGGGCATGCGAAGTTCTTCATTTGGCTTTCTCAACCATTTCTTGTTCTTGTAGAAGGCGGCGTCCTGGAGACATTAACACAGAGTCAGAGTGAGGGGGACGAAGAAAACATACAGCAAATCATTTGGGATCAACGGATGTGACATTCTCGAGGTATTGGACCCCAGAATACTGGAAGCCAGCAAAGATGATCCATTCATGGTTGAGTCCAACCTGGTGGCTATCAGGATGGATGCCAGCCTGCCAGTTAGTACGAGAAACTCGGTGTGCGTCAGTTCTAGCTCGATCGTGGATAGCCGAGCGGTAGTGGAATGTGCGCACGAGAGCTTCTCTGATATTGGCCTCGTAGCTTGGGTCCGCAAATGACGTGCGTTGGTCACTTTCCATTCAGGGAACAGTGAGTAAAATTGTTCCTTGAGTTGTTGCCTAGTCTGTGAGACTTCCTCGAGAACTCGCTGGTTCAAGAACGCATCGAATCACCACTCTCGCATGTCCATGTTGACTCTTTCTCCCTCGGGGACTTCAGGAGAAGACTGGAGCTTCACACGTGTATATGTATGGAATACATTGAACTGGCTGATGTGGTCTGAGGTGAAATCCGAGTATTGCTGTCGTGCTAAATCAGAACAATACCGGATCGCCTTTGGCCGCATGTAGATGTTGTTTACATCAAGAGCCGTGAGAGTCAGCATCTCGGCGCTGCATCGGAGTTTATAAGTCTTGATGATTGCGTTATACCATACTGGATGGATATGAAGTTTGGATGCCTGGCGCCCTTCATTTTCGAATCCCATGGCCATAATTGCAATATATATTTGAAGATATCAACCCCAAGGACTTCAAGCTATTTGTGGAACTTTATGTCGTTTTCGAAAGGCTTGCAGATATAGAGCTGGTAACAACAACCGGGCTGGGTACGACGAGGGTAACTAGTGCGGTGGCAGCTCATGAGATGGGGACACGTTTGAGAGCCTAGAATCCGATGTGTGGGCTGTAACCAGCGTTATTAGCTTTGCCGAAGTCTATTTTGTTAGATACACGCAGTTGCGAGTTTCATAACATAAGAACAACCTGTGACATAATCGATGCCGTCGACAGTTATGCTGGCCTTAGCAATGTTGGTGGCACACGCGCGCTTGTGCTGTGCGCTCGTTTCAAAGACTCGGTCTTTCTGGCTCTGCTAGTTGAGAGCGCAAAAAGGCAACACGTCGGTGTTCCCAATTTCCTTTCGAAGCAGAGTACAGGCTTCCTCAACCTCGTCAGCAGACTGGAAAACGAGGATATCCCCGTCCTTTTCTTTCTCGTGAATGCCTTTGACGGTCATCAGAGCCAGTTCAAAGACTGCAAGAACTGTGTACTTAAGATAACTGATCTCAACGGGGTGGGTTTGGCCACGTAGTGCCAAGCGGATTGTCTTCTGGCTGCCGAAGGAGCGTACGAACTTCTGCGCGTCCAAGGTGCCCGACATGATCACCACCTTGAGATCCGAACGTACGGAACCTACCGGCTTGATCAAGGCGAGAAGTATTTCCGTCGACAAGGTACGCTCGTGAGCTCGTCGATGATGATGCAGTACTGTTCCGGTCAGCGTCATGCTCAGGAAAGAAAGCCATAGGCGGGTAGGAGAACTTATGTATAATATATAGGAGTTGTGCTATTTTGGCCATTTTACCAGCATGCCATCCGTCACCATCCATCATGTCATCTAGCTTAGTTTGCTCTTGGTGAGTCTTGCGAATTGACCGCGAGACAGATCCGAGGTATTACTCTGGGTTGTGTGATGAAAAAATTTCGAACCCTGAACACTGATCAAGACATAACATATCCAACCTCCTCCTCTATATGTATATCCATAGCGACGGAGTGCGACGACTACTGAAGTAGAGATTGCCCTAGATGCTGGGTGCGGGCAATCTTTCTCGGTTGCACTCATTCATCAAAGAGGATGAACTGGGGGAACTGTGTAGTTTTTCCCGAACCAGTTTCGCTAGATAAAACGATCACCAGTTGTAGAGTCAGATACCGGGCAAGGTCCTCAGCAATATGATATTCAAAGAACTTACCTGATATTGGTGACAGGCTTCCAATTTTTTCTGTCTCCTTGCGTCAGTCGCTCGAAATACTTTGTCGAGTGCATCTCTCCAGGGTGGAAAGGACGGTCCTCTCCATCCTCAATCGCGATGGCCTGGGCGGCCGTGGTCTTGTTTCTTCTGGAGTTTTCCGTCACGAATCCACTGTTGTTAGATTTGGTGGGTTTGACTCTTGTTGCTGTTAGATGCTATACTTGGTAGTGTGTAGAGAATCCCTTCATACGTGTGACTGCGGCGTTTCTCATTATATTATATATAGTTCGTTATTCCAGTGTGGTGACAACAATATAGGGTCGCCGCCTCTCCGGTCCAGTCTTGGAGCCCATGTTCATGAGGTTTGAATGTCTCGTAGCTTCTACTGATTTCGCCCAGCTCATCAGCGGTAACTGAAGCCTCTGTATCCAACAGGCGGTGTATCAGGCTCAGAGGCAAGTTGGTCTTGTTCGCCGCCTCTCAGAGGCTCGATTCTAGAGCAGGCGTGGACTGACCGACGATGTAGTCGAGGACGGGAAACTCGGCGGCTCGCTCCTCCAACACTTCCTATGGGTCGCTGGACTGCCAGTATATGCGTCCCTCAAGATGTTTTTTTTTTAATTTTTTTATCTAGCTTTCAGCCATACAGGATGGCCTCTAGCTTCTAACTTTTTTCTCAGAAGTTTAAACAATATAACCTCTATCCAGGCTGTCATATCAATAGTCAAGTATCAATATATAGTTCAGCTGCCTCAGTGGCGCAATTGCTGCCTCAAGTCCCTCAAGATTGAGGAACTTCCAGCGGGTTCCCACGGCGAAGCGCGTACGACCGATGATCGGGGGTAGCTGGTCGACTCTGAACTTGGATGGGCCAAACCCAACCGGATGCTCATCACCCAGGAATCTGAGCTGGGGAGGGTTGTCGGAGACCCCAGTGAGATATGTAGAGATGGCGTCCGTTAAGCCCTGCTCTCGTCGCCAGTTTGTGAGAATAATGTTTGGCAGCACCTGGATGTAGGGAAGACTACCCCCTTCATCTTTGATGAGATGCCGGCCCTCCGCATCCTGTGGGGCGTGGTCGTCAAGAGAGGGCGGGATTTCCTCCAGCTTGACATCTGGAGTGAAGGTATCGCGGCCGGTCGCAGGATTGTACAGCCGCGGTATCCATATCCAGGTTGATCGCCTGGTCTTGGCTACTGCCACGAGGAGATGGACCGCAAGAAGCAGACACCGAACTCGGCCATATGGAAAGAGTAATATCCATGACAGGTTCTCCTTAGAATTCTGGACAGTCGGTCGGGGAAACCACTGTGGTTTTATAGAGGAAGAAAGAGGTAAGAATGTTGTGGGATAAAGAGAATGTTGGTTAAGATACCTAATGGCGCAGTGATTGCAATAACAATGTTTGTGTGATGCAAAGGAAAGGAAGAGAATTTGAGGATAAAGTTATAAAGGGCTTGAAATCCTCTCTAAGCCAATGTTTGTTATGCTGTTGGTGTCTGTCCTGGCACTGGCAGCGACACTGTTTGACAGCTGCCCCTTAGTGCAAATAATGTATTCCAAACCTGAGATCCACAAGAGTTTACTAAATTAATATACTCACAAATACTATGATGTGGCATAAGTTATTGCAGCTACGGTATTTGCTATGAAATCCGAGGTGCATCGTCAACATCCGTCCATCACGACTTTCACCATAATACATACGCCGATGCTGGACACAATACGCCAACACGCCAATTAAGTATACTTAAGTATATCTAAAAACATTTCTCGCCGCCAAGTCCTTCCTCTCTTTGTCTCGCCCATAAGCAAGATCCTAACATGAGTTTTTAAGTGACTAAGGACTTCTGGATATTAGATGATTTAATGAATGTTCTTCAGCATTAGACTACAAAGGCCACAGAAGTCTAAAGACTTGCCAAATTCTATTAATCTGAGTTAAAAACTATCTTCGTTTTTTGTAACTCTGCCGTATAGATTTTGCATGTAAAGAATACCGTAAATTTCGAAGTTACTATCCTGTTTAATAACCCCAGATACTGCGATACGACTTTGCTCTGGGTTGTTAATG
>PVPY01001576.1:0-12026 GCA_002982035.1 Fusarium algeriense | reverse complement strand
ATATATAACTTATTAGTAGCTTACTTTAACTCTCCTTAATGCTCTATTTCCTAATATAAGGATTAATATATCTTAAATAGATACTATTTCTATAGAGCTAGATATTAAACTCTATATAAATTATTATAACCTTACCTTACCTAATAGCTATAATTAGATTTAAATACAATTAGTATTTATATTTAATTAACTATTTAAAGCTATTTTTACTTAAATGCTTTTATTTTAGTTAAAATATAACTATAAGGAGAGAGAGAGAGATAATAAAATAAAGAGAATAAAGGAATAAAAAAGAGAAAAAAGAGAAAAAAAGGTGCCGATTAGCCAATTATCTCTGTAACAGGTCCTATATATCCATTTCTCCCCTTCCACAACCAGTAGATACCCAGTAGCAAGGTCGAGCCACCCCAAACTAGACAGGCATAGTTCATATTCTGAGCATTTACGGGCAAGGAAAGGGGCAAGCAGTAGATGATAAAAGCAATTACCATATACGTGCTCGCGATCGCGTTAATCACGAAACCCAGCTTTTTGCCCATTCGTATTGGTCCATATACGACATTTCTTCGTCCAGTGAGAAGGTGAGGTAAGATGGCTGCGATATATGACGATGAAGACATGAGTACGAAAGAACCAATAAAAGCATTGAAGGCAGTTTTGCTTCCCACATATATGCACCCCACTAAGGTGACGAGCATCGCAGAGGCCATAGTTGCGTTAATGGGTGCGTCGAACTTGAAGTTGAAGTTTGAAAAGGCCGATGGCCATGGTACTGCTCCGTCACGACTCAATGCCCACAAAGTTCGTCCACTCGTGATGTAAAGACCGATGATGCTTAGTCCGATGCATATCTGCATAAGAATGAGGAGGCAAATAGTCCCATCAGCTGATCCAGTGGCTTGAAGGTAAATCTCAGCAAGCGGAAATTTGCTCGCGAAGACCATGTCGTAGTTATTAATGGAATACATGAGAGCAATTAGATACGAGAAGCCCGTGATGAAGCCAGTGAGAATCTGAAGGCCTATAGCAATGGGCACATTTCTCTCCGGACGCGGTATTTCCTCAGCCAGATGGCTGACAGCTGCAGGACAACCAACACTATAAGCTCCGTTTAACATGCCGCCAAGAAATACGATAATATTAGGGTATCCAAGGTCGGCTTGCCACTCAAGCCATACAAAAGACGAAGTTGCATGACCACTTCCACCGTTTCCGATAGGTACAGCTGCAAGAACCGCGATGGTGATGATCAGGCCAATCAGGAGCCAATAGATGCCGAATTGGTTGAGAATAGGCATTGCGCGGCCAGCGTAACAGACTGAGAAACAAGCGAGCCATGTAGAAATAACATATACCACAAAGACGTGAACTTCTTTCACAGTGTAGTCGGGATGTTTCAAGGCATAGAGCTGGAGGATGCTGCTGCTCCATATTGCGGCCATGCTTGCAGCACCGAAGATCCAAGCCAGGTAGTTCCACCAGCCGGCAAAAAAGCCAATAACCCGACCTGCACGTTTCCCAGGGGTAACAGAGGCCCAGTAGTATACGCCGGCACTGGAGGGCATGGCACTGGCAAGCTCGGCGAGGGATGCAGCAACGAAGAAGTAGAAGAAGGACACGGCAATGAACTCGTATAGAACGCCTGTAGTTTGATCAGATACAATGAGCCTGTAACGTTGGTAATTTGCAATGTACCTGGAGATCCACCATTGAATATTGCAACCTGAATTGAACCGCCAGAGGCAGGCCAAACAACTCCAATGATAATGCCTAGGCCTGTGAGAGAGAGTAGACCAAAGTTTAGAGGTACCTCCTGGGAACAATCCGCAACCAGAGAGCAGCCGTCGTTGTTCCCGAAATCAGGCGTGTTGTCTTGGTGTGTCTTTGCGAGAGATTTCTTGTTCTCTTCCATTGTAATAATGACGTTTATTAAAATGATTTGTCCAGGAGTGATAAGTTAAAACTGCAAATGATGGAGGGAGAGTCCTTTCCGAGATGTCTTGAGGGAAAGTAGAGAGCTATTAAAGGGGAAGGCCTTATCTATAACATTATCACCAATCCCATTTGCCACTCTCCGGATGGCAGGGAAGTGGTACAATAACAAAGATAAAGGAGCTCACAGTATACAAGAACATACCGTGGTCTAGCCCTCTGATCCCTATGTTATCATGATTCCAAAGCTCAATCTAGCCAAGAATTACTAGTATGGGATAGGCCTTATCTGCTATCAATACATCTAACCAGGCTTCCCAGACTAAAAGCATCCTTGCCAACGCAGGAAAGTTCAGTGATTGTCGTGTATTGATACAACAACCCCGAGGGTAGGTTTCAGCCGCGACTACTTTCCTTATCAGGTTACGAGCTTGTAAGCTTAATTACAGTGGATGTGGGGAACCCATGAGCTAGCCAATCAGATATATCCCTTCTCTCCAAGGGCCTGTTCCACTCTGTGGCGTTTCTACGGCGGTTCAGGTACTGTATTTAAGGGAACTTGGCCAATGCATAGAAAGCTAAACCGACTGTTTTCTAATCAGCAATACCACGCCCTCAATATGTCTCTCCAGGTTTCATCTCCAACATTTCTTGGCCTAGAGGGCTGCCATGTGTTCGTGACGGGCGCCTCTGGGGGAGTCGGTGGGGTTGTCGTCAAGGAATTTCTTGGTTAGTCGTGAATCAGCATGCCCCAAGTTGATGCTTTAGTGACTCCTCGTTCTTGGCTAACATTTATGCGACCAGCCAACGGGTGCCGGGTCACCTCTTTCGATAGGAACTCGTTGAATGTCGAGGCCCTATCAATCTCAGATGAACAGAAGACGAGACTTCACCATGTTTTGGGCGATATGAGAGCTGAATCATCTATTGCGCAGGCTTTTGAAGAAGCCAGCAGCAAGTTTGGCCCTGCCCAGATTCTTATTGCTAATGCTGGCATCACAGACGAGAGTAGTCATCCACCGATCTGGGATATCGACACAGAGAGATGGGATGCAGTCTATTCTGTCAACGTCCGAGGAACTTTCCTGACCATCAAGCAGTTTCTTCGTTCGGTTAAGCAAGCTCAAGACGCATTAGGCCAAGAGCTAGACAATGTCGCTATTGTAGTCACTGGCTCCGAAACAGGCGTTTTTGGTCAAGCTGGTCACGCTGAATATGCGTCGGGCAAAGCAGGTCTTCAGTATGGACTTGTAAAAACGGTCAAGAACGAGATTGTGAAGCTCAATTCGAAAGCCCGTATCAACGCTGTTGCGCCTGGATGGATCAACACTCCATTGATAGGAGACCGACTAGACGACCCAAAGGAGAGATGGGCAGAGGCAGAAGCGACAGTCTCTCTCCGCAAGATTGCGGAACCCAGTGATGCGGCTCGGTGCATGGTATTTTTGGCATCTCATCGAGCTGCAGGCCATATCACAGGCCAGTGTATATCAGTCGATGGAGGCCAGGAGGGTCGTCTACTATGGAGAGAGACCCAGGATGAGCTTCACGCTAAGGCCCCCAACGATTCTTTAACGGGTAGAGTGACCTTGTCAAGCGCTGCCATTGTTCCTGAAAAGCGCCGCAGGTTGAGGATATGTCTCTCTGTTGACTTTGACGCGGTCTCGGCGCTAATTGGAACAGGCCATGTGCCAGAGAATAAACTCGCCGACTACTCAGCTGCACACTTTGGTGGCAACGTCGGCGTCGACAGGTTGTTGAGGGTGTTCAGCAAGTATGGCATTTCGCAACATGTTTCTTGGTTCATTCCAGGCCACTCGATGGAAAGCTACCCCAGGCAGACTCAGGCCATTGTCGCGAGCGGCGCAGAGATTGGCCTCCATGGGTATAGCCATGAGAGCGCATACCCCTTGTCTGAGCAACAGGAACGGGACGTACTTGTGAAGTGCGTCGAACTGGCCACTTCCCTTTGCCAGGGTAAGAAACCTGTTGGGTACCGAGCTCCCTTGTACGAGGTCAGGGAGTCAACAGTCCGTCTCCTGGAAGAACATGGGTTTCTCTACGACGCCAGCCTCAATTCTCACGACAGCCTGCCCTACTTTCTTCCCAAAACATTTGCCGAAGGCAAGCCGGCAATTCCAGACTACAACCAACCTGCTAGCACATGGATGAAGCCAATGAAATTCACAGAGCAGCCTGAGCCAGGATCGCAAGAAGCGGAAACATCTCTAGTAGAGATTCCCGGTAGCTGGTACACTGAAGATGCTACCCCTCTATGCTACTATCCACATTCGGCAACAACCCAAGGCTACGTGAGTACGGATGTCATAGAGAAGATGTGGCTGGACCGTTTTGAATGGCTATGGGAGAACGAAAGCTTTGTAGAGGAAGGTCCTGGCGCCGGATACGGATCTGTCTTCCCAGTCATCCTGCACCCTGAGTGCGCTGGTAGGGCTCATGTTATTGGCATGATTGAAAAGCTCATCTCCAAACTCAAGGCAAAGGCGGATAGCGCCAGTGACGGGGAAATTACTTTTGACTGCATGGCATCTGTAGCAAAGGCTTGGAAGACAAGGACGGCTACCTCATAGATTCAGTATACCTTGAAATGAACTTGCAATCTTGTTTGCCCTCTGACCGTGTGCGACTTTGTCCCACTTGGCTGGCGTCCAATCTTGTCAATCAAGCTCGTACGTAGCTATTCATTCCACATGTATGTAGCCTTGCTTTCTGCGCGTCAAGGCGCGACACTATTATAACGTCGCCACGCCCTGCCAAATTTGGATCCCTGAAGAGATAACAGGGAGAAGAAATATCAGGATAAGGGGGTGTGGGGCTCAGGGCTCAGGGCTGACGATTAATTTAATCCTTGCCACTCGTATAGCCATTGGCGCTCGCTACAAGGGCCTATGGTTTTAAGTAGTGAGGATTTGTCAAGATAGAAGTCCCATCAAGAGACGCTTGCTAAGCTTTTCAAGATACTCTGTTGAGTGTGTCGAATCTTGTGCTGAAATTTCCCACCATGACCAGGAGCGCGGATATCAGAAGATACGTGTCATGATGCAGGTTGTACGTTTCATGTTGCGTCAGGTGTCGAGAATCCCAAGAAGTCTTGACAAATAGTAGTGTTGGTACTGGCCGCCGTAGCTCTGGCGGCGGTCTGAATGCATGGAGACCATTGGCTATTCTTCCAATATTCGATTTACAGGAGTAACTATAAAGTAATCACCAGTCATTATTGTGTGAGTTTCTTGATGTGACTACATGTCTGTCTATCAGCCATCACCACAAGGCATCACCGTTCTGGTTCCAAAAAAGCTTCCCACTCTTTCCGCCATTGAGTCTCACATTCTGGCCAGTAACCGATGGAGACCACTTCTCACTCGCCAGCACCAGACACATCTTCGCAATACCCTCTATATCCACAGCCCTCCTCTGAGCAACCGTCGACTCGGACTCGATCCACCTGACTGTGCCAGACTCGTCCTCGGTACATTCTGCACAAAATCTTTCAGTATCGACAGCTCCAGGGGAGATGGAGTTGACTCTAGCTGACGGATGGATGCGAGCAGCATCTGGGGCTAGGGATAGGACGAGGCCGAATTGAACTGCAGATTTGCTTGCTGCATAGTCTGGATTGCCGGCGACTCCAAAATCTCCAGCCTCTGAACCGATGATGATCAATGAGATATTCCTTTCTTTCTTGTCTCGTGGTAGAGCAGTCGATGAATTTGAGCCTTTTACGCCGTTCGCTTTCGTACCACTTTCCTTAAGCATTTTCTCCACATGATGAAGCCATAATTTTGCCGTTATAAAAGTTCCTGTTGTATTCTGTTGAAGGTTAGAAACCCTCCAATTAGAGAAAAAGTCAGACTGAACGTACCACGTCTAGGGTTCTGCGAAATTGGCTAGTCGGCATGTTTATAATAGATGAGTGATGCTGGATGAAGCTGAGATCAACTGCAGCTGCGCAGACACAAAGCGTAGGGGTCGAATTGAACCGTTTCTCAACGCTCTTCCATGCGACCATCATGCCCGTCTCGTCGGTGGTATCGACCACAACCCAGAAGAGATTCTGGTGTTGCTTGACAAACTTTGACTTGTCAATATCAAAGCCGCCAACGAGGCAGCCAGCACTCAAAAATGCATCGACGATAACCTGGCCTATCTGTCCACCTGCCCCCGTCACCACCACCACATCGTCTTGAAGCCCAAGTCCAAGATCCATTATAGCTGCTCTACACTGGGTGCTGCCTTTCTCAACCGCGAAGAATGAGGGGACGCGTGGGCAGTTATCCAATGCGATGAGCGTCTGTTTGGCTGACGGGAGTTCTTTTGCCACAGACACGATCGTTGGTGCTGGTACAAGGTATATCTTTCACCCCAAGAGGAAAAGTCGCTTACCTGGCCAGTTCTTGAGCTCTTCTCACTTGTGTCTGCTAACTCCTAAGCTCAAAGTGGGAGCGCGAAGCGATTAGCTTGGCATTCGTTCAAATCACTCTTACAAACAACAGAGGACATGCCGCTAATTTCACGGTCGTAGGCTTAAACCATCTTAAAATTGCCGAGTGCGTGCTAGTGGAATATAGCTGTACTAAAACCATTTTCTGCCTAACCACTGATTCTGCCGGCTGCTCGTTCATTCCTGAGCAAGCACGCTGGGCCTGGGCAATAGCAGCAGCGCCAAGTCGGGGATTTACCAGTACCGTATGGGCCTGTATCTTAGACTAGCTTAGCCTTGCCAAGAGTAGTAAGACCGAGTGGAGTCTTTTTAACACACGTTACAGGGGTCTTAAAAGAAACGAGCTTTTTTGCCGCTTACGCTAAATGCCGGACCGCCTATTATAGCTTGAAAGAGTAATTCTCGCGACAATCACAATTCGTTGGCGAACGAGGTGACAACATTCTAGAGAGTTTCAGCCATCGCCTTCTGTCGCACTGAGCGTGCTTGGAGGGTTAAAGCGAATATGATGAGCAGCAGAAAATTTGTGGATTGAATGTTGTTTTTGTTCAACGCAGCTGTTTCCTGAGGCCATGAAGATCATGCCTACCCTACGACACCTTCTTAACCAGCCATTTCTTTTCCATATAATCCCATACAGTCGATCAACTAAGGGATAAGGAACAGCATGGGGATTCTATACATCTGCACGCAAAGGGTGATAAAGAAAACGATTGTTCTAATCAGTTGGGTTTGCTTTTTATTTTTATTTTTATTTTTTTTATTTATTTTTTTCTCTGAACTATAGAACAAACCAGGATGTCACCGCTGGCTAAAGTCCCAAATAATGCTGCAAGCTGGCCATGGGTCTCTGTGGCTTCTTTTCTTCGTAATGGCGACGAGAGTTAAGCAGGCGTAATTATAGCTCGTCTTTACTAGACTGGTCTACTTTTCCCGGATCCTGCAACCCTCTCTTGACCATGGACGTCAAAATCTCGTAAACGACTTGGGCAGCGGCGAAAGTCGTCTCTTCACCTGCCCCTTGATAGACAGGCGAAACCTCTACCACATCAGCACCAACGAGGTTCAGCCCCTCGATGCCTCTGAGAATGTTTATGAACTCTCGGGTAGACCAACCTCCAGGCTCGGGCGTGCCTGTTCCTGGCGCAAAGGCTGGGTCAAGTACGTCAATATCCACCGATAGGTACACCAAGTTTTCGGTACCTAGAATCTTCATTATACCATCGATTATACCTTGTGTACCAATTTTGTCGATATCATCAGCCGAGAAACGAATCCAGTTTTGCGCAGTGTCGTCTTCGTTGTCTACAATGCCCGAGAGACGTGTTCTTAAACCCGCATGGACTGAAGGATGAGATGACGAGTTGGAGAGTAGTCCTTCCTGGTTGGCCAACCAGAACATGGACCCGTGGCTGAAAGGCGTCGCGCCCCAGTAAGAGGGATATGCGTTAGGGTTCCACGTGTCAAGATGAGCTGTTGTGTTGCACATGTACATCTCAGCAAGAAATATGCATATTTGGGTGGGCTTACATACCATCGAAATGAAGGACTTGGATCTCACGATCTCCGTAGACCTTCTTCAATGCTCGAAGGGCAGGCAAGGTCAAGCTATGATCACCACCGAGTGTAAACAGCTTGGGCTTTGAGGACAAAGATGACACAGTTTTGTGCTGTCCCAATTGCTCAAGAGCCTGTGTCATCTGATTCTGGGCAATATTATTATCAATAGGTGTTATAGGAATATCTCCACAATCCACAATCTTGGCCCAGTTTTGATATGGATTGATGTTCGCTCGAGGATTGTAGCCGCGGAGGGAGTGCTGACGACCCGACGCGTGACGAATACTTCTTGGGCCAAATCGTGCACCGGGGCGGTACGTCACAGCGGTGTCAAACGGAGCGCCAACAATAGCGATGTCGTAGGGCTCGGTAGGCTCAGTAAGGCATTTAACATGATTCAAGTGGGCGAATGTGCCAATGCCGCCGAATGCCCACTATCTGATTGTCAGTGAACGTGGTCGGAGGAAGACGAAAAGAGTGAACTTGCATCGAAACCCCATTTTGCCTCGAGTTCGGCCAACTCTTCCGCGGTCCATTTCTTGTCGTCGTGATGGTGACCGCAGCCAACAGTCAGCCCAGCGAGGGGGAGAATTGGGAGTAGATAGTTGATTCTCATTATATTATGGTTAAGCTCGCTTACGTCTCTGCTCTTATCCTTGAACGATTAATAAGAGCCTTATTTATGGTTATAATCGAATTTGTGCTCTACGACGGGCTACATGACAACCCGACCTAGATAAGCTTGTGACTGGGCCACCCGTTTAGCGGAGCACCGCTGTCAAAGTCGTAACGACCTACTAAAACAGGATTTTTTAGGCTATTCGCCCTCGGTCCTGGGCTAGTATACATTGCAAAAACAATCTAATGACATAATAATCACATTGTTTCCTTCTGTTCTGCATCTAGTGGTTGTTCACGTTTTGTGCCGATTATAGTTAGATTAGGCGGTAGAGAGATATGTCAATTGAGGCAATCTTTGTAAGAACCTACAAGTTTTTTTTTTTCCGTCAAGAAATTGGAAACTAAGGCATCTCTCGTCTCTCACACAAAAATTAATTGCTGCTAAAGATTTTGCATCAGACCAGACGGCGATTATCATGCCATAAAAGTCTCCCAGTTATTCTGCATCATCACATCCATCCAGTACGCAGGTCGGCCCTGGGAAATGCCATGATGATTGTCTGTCGCTGCCCAAGTAGCCTCAACTATGTCAATACACCTCTGAATTGGGTTCTTAGGGAGAGAATGCAAAAGCAGCTGCAATCGACTTCTCAGAAATCCCCGAGCCTGATGAACATCGGCGGCTACTAGAGACAACGAGTTCTCCAAGCCCGCCATGGTCTGGACAGAAGTCGACACTTCAATCATGGGAATCGTCAGTCCACTACAGACTGCGACAATCAAGAATGGATGGAAATCCTTGGTCCCAGATTCCGCCGGTATTGAGCGGAGGGTACCGACAGTCTGTAGCGTGAACTGTCTCAACCTCTCCTCCGCTTCATGAACAGAAATATCGGCCGGTGAGCCATCCCCCCCAGGGCGTGAGTTCTGGCAGTTAATCCTTGATACAAGGGTGTCGGGAAAGACTTGATACAACTGAATAAGGCCAACAAGGCGATAAACTTCCGCGATGGCTGTGAGATGCCAAGTCGGTGTTTGTGAGTCACCCGTCTGCACTATGGCGGACTCAATGGAACCTGCAAGTTGGTGAGAGATATCTCTAATTCTGCTGCTTCATCCACCTCGCGCTGTGCCTCCAAAATGCTGTCCCGTGTGAGAAAGTATTTCGAGATGGCACGCCGACGATTCCTTCTAACCAACCGACCAACTCTTGCGAGATAAGTATGGATCTCATGGGCAACTCCAGTTACCGGATGTGGTATCTGGACCATAGGGAATATCGAGCCAGTTTCTGGTTCGGTACCTGCCGCCCTGCTCAGAGTTAGTATGTATTCGGAGATTTGCAGCCGTAACTGGCTAATTGTACTTACAGCGAAGGGAAATGTGGCGATTGGAGAAGGTTGTTCTCATCGCCATCTACCACAAAGGCCAGAAACATTTCCCAGCAAGCCAAAGTATTCTCGAAGAAGGCCTGACTCTGTCCTGTTGGCGACATCCGATCAGAAGTCTTCAGGCTCTGTACATGATTTTTGAGGCGGGGAAAATACTCGGAACCCGTGTCGTTGACATCGAACCAGCTAGCTGTTCCACCAATCATGAATAAGGCAATCAGCGTCTGTTCATGGACGGCGGAGTCATGGAGGCCATTGAGAAGATGGATGGCTTTTTGTCGAAAGTACATTCCGGTACGTGATAACTGAGGATAGACATTGGAGAGAAACGACGCAGCCATGCTTTGCAGTGTATAATATATGAGCTCGGAGGATGCCCATACACGGGAGACGGTTGATCGAAAGGGATTCATCTCGCTATCAAATAGGGCGAGTATAGCCGCTGTATCTTTGAAGTAATACTCGATGAGTATGGTATTGCAGTCGTTGAAAGGTCGATCGACAACTGTCATAGCGTAGTGTTCCGGCGTCCCTGCGACCTGCACCGAGTGAGATAAGACGCTTTGCGGTCGATTCGTATCAAGTGACCCCGAAATGTGTAAAGATGCCTTGGGTGAGGTTGAATCCTCCCTCTCTTCATGTGGCGGCTCCCCTGGGCTCGGCTCCGCCGTCTCGGTTCTTGGGCCGAATGCGTCTGCCATTTGTAGCAGTACTGGCGTTTGGATTGATGTCGTGGTAGCATTGGGCATGAGGCCAAATGACATGAGTTCTGGCATCATGTCTCCAAAAGCTTCGTCGATCCAGTCATCGCCGCCGTGGCTGTTTCTGGAGGGAGAAAGGACATGGTTTGCGTCGACGGCAGGAGGGTCAGGTATCGATGGCAAAGGTGAGAAGTTTGGATTTAGCAGGGCAGCTTCTTGCTGGTCTGGAAAATTCGAGTGCGTCGTCGTCGATGGCTGTATAATCTGCTTGGTCCGTGTCGTTCGCTTTCGAAATTCGCTGTCATCGAGACATGCTTGATGCTTCTGTGACCATCTCACACGGAAAATGGGGCCAGAGCAGTGTATACCAAGACGAGTACATCTTCCGCAAGAAGGCCAAGTCTCATTACACTTCAACTATCATGATGGATCTGTCAGCGCGTTTGTGTGAGGTCGTCAATGGTATCGTCACTCCATTTACCCGTTGGGACTTGCATGCGGCGCATCCACTGCGTGATCGAACCCCACTGGGCATTCTGAGCTTACTAGATAACTAGAAGATGGCTGGCAATTTCTCGATAATTCTGTTGATACTGCCAGGTCGTCAGGAAAGCATGGGCATATGAGAGTATGTGGGGAAGCAAAAGCTAAATACAAAATTCATACTGACGTTGGTCCCTGTTGACTCGAGACATTTAGCGTGCTCAGACTTACGCTCCAGTATCCCACTCGCACTGGCGCACGGTGTCATGTGACAAAAATTAGGAAGTGCCTCGCTACAAAGAAGAGACGGCAAAGAACTACATGATGCTGCAGGTTATAACAGCTAACTTCCTAAAACTGGAATACCGATTGTATCAAACAAATCTATTGCTGAACTTTTGTCAATCAGCGTCTCATCAATTTTTAAGAGTCTATTGAATTGGCTGAAATCATCGCATATGCGGTAGCGAGTTAATCTCTTGAACCCCATTCACAAGGTAAAACGGGGTCAGGTTTCCGTCATGGCTCAAGAAAGGCTTTGGCCTTTCGCATGGTTTGAATTCATCAGCAGTGTCGCCTATGAAGGCAACACTGCTTTCAAAAGCCTCTGGATCCTTTACGACGTCATGGGTACCTGTCGCGCTTTCGCCGAAACAGAACCTTTTTGATACCCACCGCCATGGCGATTTTTTACAGGTCAATAAGTGATTTGTAGAGGTTTATCATTCAGAAGCTGTAATTATAGAGAAAAATTGAGTTTGGCTACTGCTCATTTAAAATCACCTTATATGTCTACAATAGAACCTGTTATATAGTGGGGGTTATGCTTAGTGAAAGTAAGGAGCTAGATTAAACTAGAGCAAAGCGTGTTAGAAT
>PVPY01001567.1:0-14886 GCA_002982035.1 Fusarium algeriense | reverse complement strand
CCTCATGAGCGGACCCTTACTCCAGCACCTCGCTGCAGACGCTCTACAGGCTGCTTCTATTGCGACGGCACCGCCATCCATCGCAGCTTCGGTTCCAAAAACGATCCCCGATATATCCATACCGACTGGGCAGCTTTCCATCCACGACGAGCCCCCGATCAACGGTCTGTCTGCGCCGCGATATATCTCCGGTAATAGAGTAACATCTCCACTGATACCTTCATCTAACGGACCCTTACCGCCGCTTCATCATGGGGTTCGCGCACCAGCAGGCGAGTCTAAGAATACTCTTCCATCACAGTCTCTCCCGTCTCTTCGTTCGACATTTGGCGAGCTCCGAGACTTACCCGCAGAACCCCCATCGGAGCAGGATATTGGACGTGTTCATCCAGGCCCGTCGTCGACTTTCCCTACTTCGCCAGCTGGGAATCTAGGGCATAGGTTCAATTTGACTACCAATCTCCCGTCGTCACCCCGCTCACCACCAGATGGATATCGAACACTTTCACCACACTCCGCGACAGGTGCGAGTTTGCACTATTATCCAACAAATGGCACTCACCCTCGCGCTCCAACAGAGTATAGTAGTAGCAATGCTGGCGAGACTCCGAATACTGATCATTCCGCTTCTACACCCGCCACATCAACCTCGATTAACTCAACCTCAATTACTGACCGGATGAGTATCGACGGAATCACACATCCGCAGCCTATTTCCGGCTCGTATACATGTACGGTCCATGGATGCAATGCGGCACCGTTTCAGACACAGTATCTCCTCAACTCTCACATGAATGTACACTCATCCATACGGCCACATTATTGTCCAGTCAAAGGGTGTCCGAGAAGTGAAGGGGGTAAGGGCTTCAAAAGAAAGAATGAAATGATAAGACATGGCCTGGTACATGATTCCCCAGGCTACGTCTGCCCTTTTTGCCCTGACAGGGAGCACAAATACCCACGCCCAGATAATCTTCAGCGGTATGTTAATTTACTAACACTTCTCTATGCTGTAGCAAGATGTCACATCCCATAATTTGAATCTTGATACTAATGGTTTCTAGACATGTCCGTGTTCATCATATAGACAAAGACAAGGACGACCCGCAACTGAGGGATGTACTCGCTCAGCGACCAGATGGACCCAATCGTGGTCGAAGAAGACGCGGCCCACCGTCATAAACGGCTGGTGTTGGTTGGTATACGAAGTTGGTTGCTGAGAGTTGTCGCTGAACGAGCACGATTAACGATTTACGCCAAACCGAAATGTGATGGGAAGTGCTCTTTGCTTTGGCGTTATTTGTATGAGTACCTGGCGATTTGACGGGTCGGGCGACTGTGGGCTTCTTGCGTGTTGCCCAAGGTCATTGTTTAAGCGGAGTGAGGATTTGGAGGTACAAACAAGGCGTTCAGGATCTCAAATACCCGGTTGGGTCTATTTCGTTCATCATTTTATTTCCCAGGAGTATATCACTTGCGCCAGGGTGGCGTTGGGCAGCGAGCGTACACCTTGTTCGATTCTTCTTTGATATGCAGCATGATGCTGCCTTCAACACAAATTTATCATTTCTCGGTCGATGAATCTTTGCATCTTCTCAGTGCTTTGGACAATATGCATCATTGTGTAGGACCCAATACGCTGCTAACCCAGTCACTTGGCTAGACGAGTGCCCATGGCCCGACGTTGACAGGTCCATCACTGTGAATCTCTATCTCAATACACTCACCCACTTGAGGTGCGCCCATGGTCTCAATCACTAACCACATGCCCTCTCGCTGTATCCTTGCCGGCTCCATGTCGAGCTCAGGGGTTCGCACTATAGTTTTGAGTTCTTCGTATTCGCCGTCACCTGATGTTGCAATCGTGGTCCGCTCAGGATCCCATCCATGAGCCACGGAAACTCGTACCATCAGAGTGGATGAGGGTCGATTACCGGGATCGAAGCCTGGGCTGGTGACGCTTCGTGCCGTGACGCTCATTCGAGTTAACCAAGCCGCCGACAATTGCGCACGCCTGACTTCTTCACCGTCTGAAAGCTGGAACGGACTGAGTGTCTTGCGAAGTCTCCCAGCAGCATCGGCGGGTACAGGTTGTACTTCAACACTTGTCACGGATGAAATGCGGAGAAGAAAGTCGGCCAGTTGGCCTTGATCGAAGGTCGAACAAACCACGGTGTATATTCCAGCATCAACATGTGTAATGTTGACCACTGCACAGCCTCTGCGATACTCCCCAGATGAACCCGCAAGATCTCGAGCCTTGAGTATCTGCACCCTCTTGCCCTGAGACCAGACTAGGTCGATATGCACATGGACATCTTGCATGTTTGTTGACAAAAGGACAGATAGAGGCCCTGCTCGTGTGAGTGATAACTTATACTGAGGATTTGTAGCGTATGTTGTGCAAGCTGCACTCCCTCCTGCAGTCCTCCTCGTCCACGAGCCAGTGATTTCTTTCGTGTAAGTCATTGCGTCTTCTGCTTTTCTGACTGCGAGCTGATCTTGGGAGAAGAATGATAGAGTAAGAGTGTAGTCTGGTAACGGGAACTCGTGCTGGTCGATCACGATGGTATATCGCTTCCCAGGGCTTGTATCAAAACGCGCAAGAGTCTGCGGTGAGTCGACATAAGGGCCGCGATAGACGTCACCATCGCTAACTTGCACCCTATGGCCGTCATTGTCGAAGATTAGAACACTCATGTAACCCAGTTGTCCAGAGACTGCTGCCATTGAATCGGTCCTGTTCCGAGCAATTTCCAACTCTGCATCCACAAAATGTCTACTCACGAGAATCCATACTGGGCCGCCAGTCGATGACTGGAGTGAGTACTGGGGATTGTGTACCAAGGACGACGTCAACTCGGGAGGAGGCATATGCCAGGTAAAGTGGTGATCCTGACGATGGGGGAAAAGAGCGGGATTCCAGTTCAGATACATGGACTCGAAGTGTTGAAGGACATCCTCCAGGGTCATCCAGAAAGAGCCAGCGACGTGTGAGGTTGACGATTCGGCATCAAATGACAGGGGAATGCCTCCTTTCCAAACCGGCCCGTCACACCAAGGATTCTTGACCAAGAGTCTTCGACTATCACCAATCATCTCAAGATCCATGATAGCATAGTCGTGCTCTCCAATAAGACCCAAAATGTCTTCTTCTTCAGAAGAGATTCGACCAGTACCCAATGTGACCACGACATTCTCGGAATCGTGTGCATTCTTGATTCGTCTCCAGAGCTTATCAACTTCGAGATCTTCCCTATAAGAGCCATTGAGAGGTCAGTCCACGTTACGAGGCAATGCTATGGAGGGAGTGGATGTGAAGAGGAATAGTGGAAGATGCTCACCTTTGGAGAAAGATCTGTTCTGGTATCCATCCAGTAAGAACCCATAAGTCTGTGCCTGAGTTACTACCGGGGAAGTCATAGCCTCCTCGTATTTTTAGGTATGCCTTTTCCAACAAGGCTGGCCAAATCAGTTGAGGGTTGATTCGGTCAACAACGTAGAGAGTTCGGTCACTGATGGAAGATGGAAGGCGTTCATCGATTACAACTCGGCGAAAGCACCCATTGAAGTATAGCTTCAGTACGTATTTGCCAGATGCAGATACTTTAGGTATGCCCTTTGCCTTATCAAATGGATATAAGATGGATGAAAGAATCTGTTGGATACCATCAGCGTGGGTGAGAAACTCCTCATTTCAATGGGCCTTACCGATTTGCGGCCAGTCAAGATCTTCATAGCGGCACATAGACTGGCGACCACAGAACAATCCGTTGTAACGTCCTGAACCAGATCGCAGCCGCTACTAGAGTTCATGAAAACCTCGTCATCTGCTTCGACATGGGCGTGAAGGTCCCTTGGACGTTTCCATCCACCAAATGTAGCAGTCTGCCTCTGTGATAAAGTGAAGCTGGCATTATCGCTATAACAAAATCAGCAACAAACTAGGTGCGAGGCCAATCAGGGGGTTCCTTTACGTGAAAGGCTCCTCACCCGGGAGAAGTTGGAATTCTTGATCAGCGGGCTCTTTTGTCCATGGAGGGAAGAGATTTGAATGAAGTTTTGAAGTCCGTAACAAGACTTTGGGTATTTGGGTGAGTTCAGCTTTGAGCTTCTCGGCCTGGGCAATGAGTTGTTGACATTTCAATCGTAAACGAGTTGCATCTTTTTTGCTGGGAGCCTCCACAGCGGCTCGCATGTATAGTTCAGCAGCTTGAACGGCATAGTCGAGGGCCGCTTGGCCACTCGATGTCCTAATGAGAGACTCAGTGGCCTGTGATATAGCGTTAGTTGATGAATGAAGTTACACCAAGCCATGATGTAATCTGAATCGGGGCAATAAAGAATCATTGCTGCTCAGACAGATGAGACTGAACATGTGGCTGGAATGGACTCACCTGAGCTCTCTTCTCCATTTCTGTTTTACTAAAACATTGCCTCAATTATCCAGGCTTGATTGATTAATCGATGGTAAGTAAAGATAACAATCAAGAGCATCGAACCCCGCGGTGGGGGGGCTGATGATTACTGCGCCCATCACGTTCTCCACTCAAATGAGCTCGACAGTTGGAATAGAAGGCTCGAGTGTTGCTTAAGATGATGAAGGGGGATGTAGTCAAGGGCCTAGATATAATGAGATATGTAAACTGGGTATTTGCTATCTATAAATGCTTACTTGATATGAATGTGATGTTTATCGTTCTAGACTTTCTTATCTCATATGGGGTTATACATTAAAACGCACTCTGCAGATATGTTCGATTCATCATTCTTATAGGATACACGTCCTAAATCTCAAATAACGTGGAAGCATATATAAAGAATGCATCATATACAATTAACGTTGACGTTGACATTTAATTTTAAAGTTATAGATGATCTCACTTTATCTGCAGTGTGCATCTTATCTCCATAATAACGTCATTAAACATCGTATTACTTACTGTAGGTAGGTAGGCACAAGCTCGAACCCGCCAAAGTCTTAGAGGGAAGCTCACTAACCGAGGTTTCATCCGCGGGTCAAATCACAGGCGGGGGCCCACCAAATCTGCCGAGACCGGTAGACTCGAACCTCGGCCCCGAACCGGTAGCGGACCGTTCAATCTTTGTGATAATAATAATAATGGACGGCCCAGGAAATACAACCTCGAGATAGAATAGACATCGGTGTGAGCTGTGTCTTTTCTTTTTTTCATCTTTCACCTCAACTTGATCTTCAACTGTTCACAGCTCATTCGATATGGCTGCGCAATCAAAGCCTGAGATCTCCCCCTGGGGTCGCGCCGTCGCTGGAGCTACGGGTGCTGTTCTTGCGAATGCGCTGGTCTACCCCCTTGATATGTAAGTTTCGTCTTTTTATATGGTGTTTGTCTCTTTATCCAGAGCAATATTGACCCTCAATAGTGTCAAGACTCGTCTCCAGGTCCAAATCAAGCCCGATCCCTCAAAAGCCCCTACCTCCTCCGACGAACCACACTACACCTCAACATGGGATGCCATCTCGCGCATTGTCAAAGATGATGGAATCAAGGGACTTTATGCTGGCATGAATGGTTCTCTGATTGGTGTTGCGTCCACCAACTTTGCCTACTTCTACTGGTACACCATTGTCAGGACCCTATATTTCAAGTCTCGCAAGACAGATGCGCATCCCTCTACCGTCGTCGAACTCGCCCTGGGTGCTGTCGCAGGAGCCATCGCCCAGGTCTTTACCATTCCTGTTGCTGTTGTCACCACGCGCCAGCAGACAGCAAGCAAAAGCGATCGAAAGGGTCTCATAGACACAGCCCGTGAGGTCATCGATGGCCCAGATGGTGTATCGGGTCTCTGGCGCGGTTTGAAGGCTAGTCTCGTCCTCGTTGTCAATCCTGCCATCACTTATGGCGCGTACGAGCGACTAAAGGACATTCTATTCCCAGGCAAGACTAACCTGCGGCCATCGGAAGCATTCTGTAAGTGTCCAGAAACAACCATCTTCCAGCTATCTATCCATCTGTACATGTGTCCTAACTATGGCTGGTAGTCCTGGGTGCCATGTCCAAAGCTCTCGCAACTATCGCTACTCAACCACTCATTGTAGCCAAAGTTGGTCTCCAGTCGAAGCCTCCGCCTGCTCGAAATGGCAAGCCTTTCACCAGTTTTGTCGAGGTGATGAAGTTCATCATTGAGCACGAAGGTGTACTGGGTCTTTTTAAGGGTATTGGACCGCAGATCCTGAAGGGACTCATCGTTCAAGGCATCCTTATGACCACAAAGGAGAGGTGAGATATACGCCTTAACATGGAATTACTCACAGTGACTGACTGACTGACTCTCCTTGTAGGGTTGAGCTTATGTTCGTCCTCTTGATCCGATATATCAAGTCTATCCGCCTTCAGAAACTCAGCAAGACGGCCGAGAAGACTGCAGCAGCAGCCGCTTCACACAGTGTTGCTACCAAACCCGTCACAACAGCATAAGCAGTGCACGGTTGATTCTTAGAAACAGCATCGGTGTTTGGGAGATTGATATTCTGCAAATTGGGAATAGAACCGGATTGGTGTTTTGTGTTTGTACATTTTGCGATAGTAATAAGCGCGCACTATTCCTCCTGATCATGGAAATCTTCAACTTGCCTTGAAACCACACATAGTACATAGCAACACAAGCCATCAAAACCCAACTTATTCGATTATTGGCGATACGGTCAAGACTGGCTGATATTCTTCTAGCCCCGTCAGGTTTTCGATAGCTGACACTTCTAGAAACTCAGGCAGAATGAGACGACATGACTTGAAAAAGGGGACTTCCGTGACCGATCAGCATTTGTGAGCGATTCTCTATAAGCATGTTCTTATTAGTTTGTAAGGTTCTCAATGAGAACCGCCATACATGCAGTGGAATTGATATTGATTTAGCCAAGCCAATTGAGAGGTCAGAAGACTTCAGACCTCAAATGAGGGGACAAAAATAAACTAATTAAAAGGCACACTAAAGTACTTAGAGCTTTACATAAACATTTTTGACACTTAGGATTGATATCTTAAGTTTTCTTACCTCCTTAGCTAAGGTACTGTAACGTACTGAGTCTGGTTCAAGGTGGGGAAGGTCAGCACGTGCACGCTGCCCTCCACTTTCGCATTAGGTCAGCAAAACAGCGTTTCCCTCTAGGGCTTGAGGCTAGAATCGCACACAATTCTACCTTTCATCTCGCAACTTCGTGATCCGTCTCCGTCGACACAGGGAATCAAACAGCAGCAATGGCGAGTACGTGCAAATTTAGAGAACGCTTTAAGAGATTTATAGATCACTGACATTATCGCAGAGTCAAAGAACAGCTCCCAGCACAACCAGTCGCGCAAGGCGCACCGGAACGGGTAATTATTTCGAATTTCGCACATCGTCGACTATTGCTGACTCCTGCGTAGTATCAAGAAGCCCAAGACTTCTCGTTACCCCTCTCTCAAGGGTACCGACCCTAAGTTCCGACGAAACCACCGACATGCTCTTCACGGCAACATGAAGGCTCTGGTACGAAACGCACCCCCCGAGCAATCGACGTCTACGCACGATACAGCTGGCTAACAAATTCTACAGAAGGAGGCTAAGGAGGGCAAGCGCGAGGCTGTCTAAGATGTCGGCAAAGGAAAACGAAGGCGTCAATTTGGAGCATTCGCATTGCTCGGTTACGGCACACAAACGATAGAACTCACGCAAAATGAAACGATGGAAATACATACCATGCGGTTAGCCCGATGAGAAAGAAGGTGGTGGATGCCGATACGTACGTCAAGTCACGTCCCGGCGTTCCAACGTTTTGATGGCCCCGAGTAAAGCATGTTGCTTGGTTTCCAGGAACATGAGGTAGTAGACGGAAAAACTTCTGCCTGAACTCCATCCTACAACCTCCAATTTTGCTCTTCGCTCGCAGTGAATTTGTCCGTGACATGCTATTCAGAACCTAATCTGTCCCCATGTAATAGCTGACCTACCTATTCTTGTGACTCGCTAGTGGTGGTCGGGTACCCTGAATTTTGAGCTGCAGCATACCCTGTTTCAAATGCTTCATTGCTGAACCTGTCATTCGATCATTCACTTGAGAGAGTGTTTCTATTCATGTCTCAACCTTGTGATGCATTTATTGGCTGCATCTTGGAGCTACTTCATGGTTTCAATTACTCTTATGCCATCAGTACGGTTCTTGCAAGAGGATGACAGATTCCTAATTATCTTGACTAAACCTTTCCTGGAGACTCTATCTCCGTTTCGATCATGATTGCTGATAGCCAAACCATTTTGCCACAATGAAACCCTCAAGCGCCTGAGGCAACAATGTTTATTAGCAAGGATTAATGGGCTTTTTCTGCTACCGATAGGCCCGTGAGCCCTTGGCGGGCGGGCACTCCCCGATTAGGTAAGCACAGGGGCTGAGGCCTTCGCAGTAGTCGAGGTGCTAAGTTATCGGAACACGAAGACATTCTGCTCCCATCCCGACTATCTCTCTGTCCTTTGACGAGCTCATCTCAAGAGGACGCCGGTCCTTTGTTTCATACATCGGCGGGATTTAATCAGAATTTCTGTGGCCTGCCTGGAAGCAGACTTCGTCCCTTCTTTGACTCCCTGTACCTACTTAGGTGTCGTTTATACTCGGTATGACGCCTCCCCTCTCGGCCGCTTCTTCTAAGTTGTCGTACCAGCCTGGAAATCCTTTCAACAGAGGGCTATCTCTCTCCCCTGAACATGCCTCTTGCTAACATTGGAAACTTGCAGCACTGTTCGTCGTTTGGCAGATAATGTTCTAAATTTCCTGCCTTGCTTCAAGTCTAAGCTCCTTTGAGGTCAGCCGGTCACTGCAGGAGTCGAGAGACGATTCTTGTAACATCCATATTTGCTTGCCACCGTCACATTCTGCGCACGTCGCTATTTTACTACTACTACCAACAACCCCTTTCGAACCTACCGACTCTCGATAATGCTCAACATGTCTGGAAACCACGTCATCGGAAACAGAAACAGCACGCCCGAGGCCAATAACACCTCCACCTTGCGGCCGCCGTCTTCTAGAGCCGTTGGCTCTGGTCATTCGCTTCGCGCTTCCGCCGATATGGCGTCTCTTACTGGCCCTTCCCCCTCCAGCCGCATTCGACCCTCCTCCGATTTCTATGGACAGGCTCAGCAGAACCTTGGCCCCAACAATGCTGAATCGGACTCTCAGGACAAGATTGCCCAGCAGTGGATTGCAGACATTGACCAGTACGAAACGACGCTCGAAGAAATGGCTGCTGCTACCCTCGACCAGGATTTCAAGGATGAGCTCAGTGCCATTGAGCAATGGTTCCGTGTCTTGAGTGAGGCTGAACGCACTGCCGCTCTGTATGCCCTGTTGCAGCAGACGACTCAGGTTCAGATTCGCTTTTTCATCCAAGTACTCCAGCAGATGGGAAAGAATCATCCCATGTCAGGAGTGCTGTCTCCTGCCAGCTTCGACAAAGGTATGTCTGTTGGCAATTCTGGCCTTTGTTCGTGTCTAACGTACCCTTCTCGTAGATCCCATGTCAAACCGCCTCAGCGATGCAATGAACAAGCTCAATGTCGACTCTGCCCGCAATTCCATGGCACGCAACTCGGTCATCGCCCCGTCCAACAAACGACACTCGGGGCTTGACCCTTCTACCATCAGCGCTATGTTCCCCGATGCTGCGGCAGCTATTGCTACAGAGAAGGCCAAGTTTACTCAACAGACTGGAAATCCGCCCTCATCGAACCGCAACAGTGCTGCCTTGGATCATCGCTCGTCCATGGCTGCTCCATCCATCAGTGCGCCGCAGGATAGCCGCGATGCTGGACCTGCTAGTTCTTCGCCTTGGAATAGTGGCGGGAATGCGGACTCTGGTAAGGCAACATCTGGTCAGGCCCCTATGGGTCAATTCGTGCAGCCGACACCGTCAGGTGGACTTCGCTCTCCACGCCCGCAATTGTCAAGCAACAATACGATTCAGCAAACGACACTCAATGCTCCGGAAAAGAATCCTGGGGACTTGCCTTTGCTCTCTCCGTATAACGCTAGCAGCGGAAACTGGGCGTCAATGGTCAACACCCCCATGACTGGCACTTTCAACTCAGCCAATACCGGAGGCAATCAGGCTGATATGGTTGCCAACGCCACTGCTATGAAACTCGCAGCTTTGTCTACAGTCAACAATCGATTTGCGTTGGATGACGTGCGCAAGTACCGTCGTACTAGATCCAATGATGGCACACCCGGCCAGAATCCTGTCTCCGCTGGTCCACAGCCCGGGATGAATCTTCCGAACAACGTTGTCATGATCAATGAGCATGGTCAAGTCCTCAGCAGAGAGCAGCTCATGGCTCTTCAGGCACAGCAACACATTGGGTTGGGCGGCCAGCGTTCTCGCCCCAGCTCTCCTGGGATTGCCATGCAACCTGGATTGCCTCACATGGCCCCGTTCAACTCCCCGCAGAACAATGGATTCCTCAGTGCGTACGATGTTTCTTCGCCTTTGATGACTGGTGGTATGCAGCCTGTCAACCTGGGTGGCCTTGGAATGCCTGGTCACGAGGGTTACTTATCCGACCATTCTGACATGGTTCGTGGGCGATCTCCTCGGGGTAGACGAGGTAGCTCTAAGCCCCCTGAGGATCCGACGGACCCAACGCTTTTGCAGGATATCCCTAGCTGGCTCCGCAGTCTTCGTCTTCACAAGTACACCGATAATTTGAAGGACATGAAATGGACAGACCTTATTGAGTTGGACGACAAGGCCCTCGAAGAGCGTGGTGTCAACGCCCTTGGTGCGCGTCGAAAGATGCTCAAGGTTTTTGACCAGGTCAAGGGTAAGTGCTTGCAGGCCACTGCTGTATGAGAACATATACTAATGTTATCGCAGAAGCCAAGGCCGATGGAAAACTGGGCTAGAATCACCATAACCGGGCATGCATATATAGAGACCTGCGAAAATGGGCGTGGAGAGGTTCAACATTGCACACATTGTATTGGACATGGGTTACAACCCTTTTACAGACTCGATTTTGTATTGTACAGAAAGATGAAAGGTCGATTGGGATCAAAATTAATAGTTCGAGTGCGAAAACTCATGAGTTTCCACTAGATCATGTTGTTGATAGTCACGCCTCATTTTATTTTGCATTTTTCAATAGGTCGTCGATACTTGTTAAGGTGATTTCGTGATTTGTTTGTCATGGTCTCTCTCGTCTGCGGCCACCTTGCGCTTCTGAAGTATTTTGAATGGTTGTTTCTTTTCAAGTATAGGTATAGTAGTTTTTTGATATTGGCCCGAGGGTCTAGCTCTCAACATAAACCCATGTGTCTTGATCACAGGTAATGTATAAATGGAGTCTGAGGCGTGAGAATTGTGAGGCTCATTCAGCCCTTGAGTAAGAAAGAATCTTCATTTACCATGACAACTACTGATATACTACGCCCGAATGTTTGAACTTACTAAATATAGGTAGTATAACAATAATACATCTATTTTAATTTCTGGACTAGCATTTTCTGTGAGATCTTGAATTCTTTGGCTCTGTTCTTACACAAAGCCTGTTCCCATCACGTGCAGTTCGCCACACTGAGCCACATTTCATCCGCCACAGCCATCCTATCTTTTGTCAACATCACGACCTCTTCCAAGTTGCCATGACCAGACACATCATCCTTACGCATCAAGAAATCACACAAAATCTGGTATTTTGTCTCGAACAGAAAAATAAGAAATGATGGAGAGGTTAGGGTCTCTTCTCATAAGAGGGATACGATATACTGACTGAAAGCAGGCAACAAGACAACGCTTCAGATGCAGACTCTGACTTGGAGGAGCTGGAGGGAGATATCGCCAAATTGGACGAGACTGTTCGGACATTCTTAGCAGATCAACGTGGTGAAAATGATCCATCACCTGCGGCTCGTGGACTTCCTCGAGGAAAAGGAGCCCGAGGTCCACGAAAAGCAGCCAAACCTCGAGGAGATATTACAGCACGACTATCCAAAGTGAACCAAGCATTTCTTAGCGGAGACTATTCCCTAGCGCTGGACCTCGTTTTTGAGGTCATCAGAATCAATGCAGAAACACACCAAGCATGGACGACGCTATCATCAATTTTCCGTGAGCAAGGTGATATGGGCAAATCGTTATCTGCAATGGTCTATGCAGCCCATCTCCGCCCGAAGGACGTGAACGGCTGGATCCAGTGCGCCTCATTTGCACTCGAGAACGTGGGTGATGACGAGGCTGGGAACCTCAACACCGCAAGGCTTTGCTATTCTGCTGCTCTTCGGGCCGACCATACAAATATCGATGCTCGCTTGGGTAAAGGTCTGGTTTGTCACAGACAAGGTCATCTGGCAGCTGCTATCTCTGACTACAAAGTTGTTCTGGAGCACCGACCCTACGACCTTGAAATTGTCAGAAAACTCGCCGAAGCTTGTGTTGATAATAAACAAGCGGAGGCGGCTGTTCCGAGCGCAATCGCAGCCTACAAGCGGTTTTTTGATCACGAAAGGACAAAGCCCCATATGGAAATTATGGAATCTCCATGGCATGATATTGGAATCTATGTGGAGCTTTTCGCAGCGACAGGGCGTTATCAGGAGGCCATCCAAGAGTCCAAGTCGCTCTCTCGAAGGCTATTGGGGAGAGAGGCCGAGGAGTACTGGGATCAATGGACTTCTGACGACCGCGAGTGGGATATGGATGACGAACGACGGGCCGCCGTTCCTGAATTCACTGCAGGAGTCTGGAGTCCTGAAAGTTATGGTCAATCATTTCCTTGGGACTTGCGTGCTCGGCTGGCAATATACAGGTTTCGGCTGGGCGATGAGGAAGAAGCAATGGTAAAGTATGAGTACATTCTGTCGAGAATCGTCTAACGTCTTGGAACAGAGGCATTTGCTGTGGTTTGAACCGGAATCAAATCTTACGAGAGAATTTGCTGGCGACTTTCCCTTCCTAACATTCGACCTGGCCGAAGAGTTGGCTCATCGAGGCCATACACCATTAGCAATTTCATACTATCAGATACTTCGTGATTTACCTGGAGATGCTGATGCAACCATTCTTCTGCAACTAGGACGATGTCATTCGGCAATAGGAGAGACAGCCACAGCTGAGGAGTATTTTCTCGCTGCCATTGATGCTGATGAAGACAACATTGACGCCCGTATTGAACTGGCCAATATGTACGAAAAGGCTAGGGAAGAGGAAGAAGCTCTGATCTTAGCAGCCGAGGCAATAGCCCTCCGACAAGCTCGGGATCAAAATCTCGAGGGCCATCAAGACGGTACCACAGATGCTGAACAGCCAAGCCGCCGGGCTCCACGACGGGCTCAGGCCGTTCCTCGAAGAACAGATGCTTTCGGAAAGCGTCTTATCCCGCGACGATATCGGCCAAAGCGACTGGCGGGTGCTGATAAGCGTCGACAAGAGGAGCAGGCTCGTGCCATGAAGCTGGCTGAACAGTACGAGATTGTGCAGGACTTGCGTAAAAAGATCAAGGAAGGACAACAAGACCTGATACCAACATGGATGGCCTCATCGAAGGAACTTGTAGATGAGTTCCGATCGATCAAGAAATTCTACACTTGGGACAAGTATTTGCACTTCCTGGGGCCGAAGAACAATTTGCAACAGCAGGAAGCTGATAAACCACAAACCGAGCTTTCACAGATGTACGAAAGACTTGCTAGGAGTGAGTTGCATTGGTCTAAGTTGGTATATGTGATATATGCTAATGCGAATTTCAAAAGCACTCGCTCCGCAACCTGGAACCGAAGGTCGAGAAGCTGGGACTTCTGAGCCCGATGCTCACCAAGGAATTTCATTCAACAACTGGCTCGACTTATTTCTCGATTACGCCATCGGGCTTGCTATTGCACACCGACGTGATGAAGCTTATCAAGTGTGCGAAGCCGCCCGAGATTCGACGGCATTTCAAGCTTCAGAGCATGGGTTTATGATCCATGTGGCTTGGAGCGGTAAGCCTATTGGTTATAACATTATGAAAATGATTTACTGATGGAACCAGTTTGCGCCATCTATACAAGCGACGAGGAGAAATGTATTGCGACAGCTCGTCAGTTGATGAGAGAAGGTGCAACGTCTGATTCATACCGAATGTTTGCTCTACTATCCAACCTATGCCAATCTCCTGTATCCTGGTATACATCAGGGCCCGCGCAGAAGTATATTCTTCGCCAGATCAAGGCTATGGATGAGGCTTATACCGGCGATGACTACAGTTCTGAAACGGGCGAGAACAGAGAGCCAGTTTTGGATGCTTGTGTCCTGATGCTTTACGGCCACATTCTGTTTACGTCGACAAGTTACACGTACGCTTTAGGTATCAACATCATCGACTTCGTCGTTGTGAACTTACTCACTTTTCTCTGTAGGCTACTTTCTACGATCGCTGGCTCTGGACCCCGAGAATCCAATGGTAAATCTGAGTCTCGGACTGGCATACGTTCACTATGGTCTCAAGCGACAGTCTACCAACCGCCAATACCTGCTGCTGCAAGGACAGACATACTTATCGCGATATGTTGAGCTGGGACAACCGGGGTCCACAGAAGGAAAGACTTGGACCAAGGCAGAGGCGTACTACAATATCGGTCGCCTTTACCAGCTCTTGGGCGTTAACTACCTGGCCCACGACTACTACTCAAGAGCGAAGAGAGCTTGTCGTGAATCTCACGGACGTGCTGAAGCAAAAGGTCTTGAGGTTATGGTGCTTAGTAATGAAATAATATCACTAGTTATTAATAAGAATAACTTAAAAGCCCTTACTTTACTTAAAGTAAAGGTTAAACTATAAGTATTATATAATAAAATATATTTTTAAAATTTTAATTTATATAATTATTTTTTTATTAAC